>JAPMOS010000005.1:822514-910014 GCA_027972325.1 Paratrimastix pyriformis
GAAGCACGGCGACCTCACTGTTCGCTGGAGGGACCCATAAATCCAGCGAACCGTGGTCGGGACCGGCCGCCGATCGACCCTTCCCCGGGGGATAGCCACCAAGGTCGAAATTTCAAACGGGTCGGGAAGGACGGCGACCTCACCAGTCGTTCGGACCACCCTGCCATATCACCGCAGGGTGGTCGCGGTCGACTCCAGGTCAACCCTTCCCGGGGAGATAGCCACCAGATTGAAAGCGTAACGAAGCGAGCTCGCCTGACTTGTCATCATCATCATCATCATCATCATCATCATCATCATCATCATCATCATCATCATCATCATCATCATCATCATCATCATCATCATCATCCAATCATCATCATCATCATCATCATCATCAATCATCATCATCATCATCATCATCATCATCATCATCATCATCATCATCATCATCCAATCATCATCATCATCATCATCATCATCCAATCATCATCATCATCATCATCATCATCATCATCATCATCATCATCATCATCATCATCATCATCATCATCATCATCATCATCATCATCCAATCATCATCATCATCCAATCATCATCATCATCATCATCAATCATCATCATCATCATCATCATCATCATCATCATCATCATCATCATCATCATCATCATCATCATCATCATCATCATCATCATCATCATCATCATCATCATCATCATCATCATCATCATCATCATCATCATCATCAGCATCATCATCATCATCATCATCATCATCATCAGCATCAGCATCATCAGCATCATCATCATCATCATCATACAGTCATCATCATCATCAGCATCATCTTTCGCTCCATCTCCACTCCCATCCCACCCGCCGCCCGCCGCAGCTGCTGAGCAACCTGACGGTCTCGGCCTCCATCTGCTCGACCCTCCGCGCCCACGGGGTGCTCCCGACCCTCATCGCCCTCCTCCGCCCGCTCTTCGTCACCCCGCCCGCCGTGGCCGAGCCCCTGTACACCTGCCTGGACCGGCTGGCACGGACGGCCGCCGGCCGTGTCGAATTGGTCCAGGCCGAGATCACGGAGCGGCTCGCCCGCATCCGGCCCACCGTGCCGCCCGCCGGCCCGGCCCGGGAGGCGTTCGAGCGCGTCTGGGAAATATTCGCCCGTGGGCAGCCGGGTTCGAACCCGGGCGACCCCGGACAAAATGGTGCGCCCACCCCCCCCGAGGGCGGCCCGGGGTGATCTGCCGCCCTGTTGGCTTTCCGACTCTCTCGTTTCTCGTGCGGGCTGTGCGCACCGCGCGCACACCATCCCCCTTTTGATCGGCGGCGGTGGTCCCGCGCGCGTGTGGGGACGGCCGCCTGGAGGAAGGTCTTCAGACTGCTTGCGTTGGTGGTGTTGCTGTTCCTGTTTGTGGCTGTGTGGTGGTTTCAACCCCTCGTAACTTGATGGGGAACTGGTCGTCAACCCTCCCTCCCTCTCTCTCTCTCTCTCTCCCCCCCCCCCCTCCCTCCCCACCTCTGTGCGTATTCTGGAGGGAACTGTACTGTGTGTGTGGGTGTCGTGTTTTTGCGGTGGGCTGGGCTCTTCCTGTTTCAATTTTGTTTGTTTTTGTTTTGTTTTTGTTTGTTTTGTTTGTTTGGAGCATGCAAATCGGGTCATCTCGGCAAATTCCTTCCTCCTGCTCCTCCTCCTGCTCCTCCTGCTCCGCCTCCTCCTCCTCCTCCTCCTCCTCCTCCTCCTCCTCCCCTCCCCAATCGACTATTTTTGTTATATCTTAAAACTTAAATTTCTTGGCCAATTTTGTCAATGTGCAGATTTTGCCACGAAAATCGGGCTTCCCCATCCCCACCCACCCCCACCCATCCCCAGCCCTTCCGCCGCCAGACCATCAGGGTCCGCCGCGCGCGCAAAACCAAAATCTGAAGAAGAAAAACCAAATACCCTATGTAAATGTGTGCCCTGTCCGTGTCTTCCCGTCTGTCTGTCTGTCTGTCTGTCTGTCTGTCTGTCTGTCTGTCTGTCTGTCTGTCTGTCTGTCTGTCTGTCTGTCTGTGTCCATTCTTCATGTGCAGAGATTTCTTTTCTTCAGACCCCCCCCCCCCCCAAATTCTCCCTCCAACTCCTACTTTTGGCCCGCTCCTCACCTCCCGTTATCATTGGCCCCCCTGTCACCACCTGACTGCGTTCCGTGACGTTCCATTTCCCGCTTTGAACCCTTTGTGCAAAACCGAATTGCGGTTCTGGACGCAGGCCGGATCAGTTTGCCCACGACGAGATTCGAAAAGCATACACGGGGCACACAAGAGACACAACACAGAGACACAGAGACACACACAAGAGACACACGGGGACACACAAGAGACCCAACACAGAGACACAAAGACACACACGGAGACACCACAATTGACACAGACCGAGCGAGGTTTGGCAAAGAGTAAAAAAACCAGATGGGAGAGGGTCGGGTGCGGGCATGATGGGGGCCGCATGGAGTGGAGCGTGGGGGCAGGGTGGGCTTCCAGGAGGCCGTCCAGGCGGCGGAGGCCTTCGCCCAGGCGGCCCTGGGTGCCGCCCGCTCCTCAGGCGAGCGACGAATGCCCTGCCTGGGGGGGGGGGGGGGGGGGGGGGGGGCAAGAAACCCGGCATGGGCTCCGAGCGCCTGCCGTCGCCCTTGTGATGGTATGCAGGGCCACATGAAGCAGCATCATAGAATCATCTTCACCCAGGCATCGCCATCACCCACATCATCATCACCCACATCGCCATCACCCACATCGCCATCACCCACATCATCATCACCCACATCATCATCACCCACATCGCCATCACCCACATCGCCATCACCCACATCATCATCACCCACATCATCATCACCCACATCGCCATCACCCACATCATCATCACCCACATCATCATCACCCACATCATCATCACCCACATCATCATCACCCACATCATCATCACCCACATCATCATCACCCACATCGCCATCGCCACCAGCACCACTGCCGTCATCGCCACAGCAGTCGCGTTGGGGTCCCGCTGGATGACGCCATGCACGACAGAAGGTCGGCCGAGCCCCGGAAGACCACACTGGGGGATCTTGCAAATCCGCGCACGGCATTGATGTCTCTCTTGGAAGCACAGGGCATTCCCGTTGTTTGGACAAACGTTCGCTATATTCAGGCGTTGGAAGCGGGGGCTCCCCGCAATCACAAAGAAGAGAAGGCACGCCCGCTTTACTGCAGGGCGTAGTAAATCCTGCCGGCGAAGTGCATGTTGGACACTTCCGGGACTCGGGGAGCGCGGGACCATGCGACCCCGGGCATCACGTCAATTTCCGGGCTCCTGGGCCCGGTCACCGGCCTCTCGTAGTCTCTGGCGTTGGAGCAGCTGAGGGTGATGCTCTGGCCGGCAGCCAGCGAGACGGGTTCCCGGAATAAGACCGGGACAAGGTCGTCGGGGGACGGGGAGAGCCGGGAATCCCCGAGCCACGTCCAGCCCTCGTCCACCAAGGGGGCGGCGCGCACGGCCTCGGGGCGCGAGCTGACCACCGCGATTTTGCCCGAATTGGCGTAGAGGCCAAGACCCACCACGCGGATGGGCACGAGGGCGCGCAGGTCAAAGGCGAACTCGGTGCACTGCACGCCCGGAATGGTCTCCGTGCGGTCGAAGATCCGCGGGGCCAGATGTCGAATATGCGCAAACTAACGGGCGAAGGCCAAAGAGAGAGGGAGAGCCGTTAAGGGGGTGGCGGGTCCTCCCTCCCTTTTGTTTCCCCCTTTTTGTGTCTTGGGTGATTTCGGTCTTTCTCGTGTTCCCCTTGGACGGGCCCCGGTGGCTCGGCTTCCGGAATCTGAGAGAGTCGGTTTCTGAGAGAGGGCGCCAGCCCCCCCAGCCCCCCCAGCCCGGCAGCCCGGCAGCCCGCCAGCCGGCAGCGGACCAGCTCCGGGGGGGACATTTGGAGGATGGCCACCGTGGCCTGGAGCGCATCCAGGGACCGTTTCAGCTCATGCGCGTGTTGGCTCAAGCAAGTCACGTGCTGGGCGGCCGCAGACGTCATATGCTCCGCCATCTGAAAGCGGACAACCTGTGCGATGCCATGGTCAGCACAAGGGGCGTGGGGACAGACCCCCTGAAGGTCATGACATAGGCAGCAACCCGTTAGCGCACCACCACCACCACCAGCACCACCAGCACCACCACACACCACCCCTCCGCATGACGTCATCATCCACATCATCCACACCATCCAGTCATCCAGTCAACCACCAATCATCACCCTCATCATCCTCATCATTCAGTCGTCATCGTCGTCGTCGTCATCATCGTCATCATCGTCATCGTCATCGTCATCGTCGTCATCGTCATCATCATCATCATCATCATCATCATCAGCATCATCATCGACATTTTGTTTGGGGGGGGGATGGGGGAGGGAGGGAGGGAGGGAGGAGGGAGGGAGGGAGGAGGGAGGAGGGAGGGAGGGAGGAGGAGGAGGAGGAGGGAGGGAGGAGGGAGGGAGGGGAGGGAGGGAGGAGGGAGGAGGGAGGGAGGGAGGGAGGAGGGAGGGAGGGAGGGAGGAGGGAGGGGAGGAGGGAGGGAGGGAGGGAGGGAGGGAGGGAGGGAGGGAGGGAGGGGAGGGAGGGAGGGAGGGAGGAGGGAGTCCTTTTTTTTTTTTTGGGGGGGGGGGGGGGGAGGAGGGGGAGGGGGAGTGTACACAGCTCTGCCTTTGGGGGCACCGGCTCTCTCCACGGGGAGTCAGGACCTGGGCGCCACAGCCCGGGACGGGGCAGAATTATCAATTGGGGCACTCGGCCCGGTGGGCCAGCTGGGGCGCAGGAAGGGCTGACGGCAGCCCGGGCAGGGATCCTCCACCGCGGGGCACCCGTCGTCAGATGGGCCTGGTGTGTGTGTGTGTGTGTGTGGGGGGGGGGGGGGGTGTGTCGTGTAAAGAGGTCGAAGAGGTGTGTGTGGGGGGAGGGGGGGGGGGGGGAGGGAGGGAGGGGAGGAGAGATGACGATGACGTGCTCTTCCGCCTGACTGACTCATGTTCGATGCTGCCTGCTTGCGTCTGTTGGCCTGGTGGACACTGCCTGACGATGGCGCTTCCCTCGTGACACTTCTTATTATGGGGGGTGTTCATCCCTCTCCCTCTTTTCAATCACCAGACCCGGAGGTCCTTCCGCGGGATCAGCCGGGCGCACTTCTCACAGGGCGTCGGCTTCCACTCGCACTGGTCGAGGTGCCCTGTGGGCGTGGGGGGGATGACCGGGGGGGCGGGCGATGTGAGAGGCCGGCCAAAGGGCAGGCTGAAGCAACGGAAAGAACGAAGAAGTGGGCTCGACCCGAGGTGGTGAAGACGGACCGGGCAGGGCCGATGCCGGACAGCGGTGGGTGCATCCCCCATGGGAGCATCCCACCTCACGCTCGGTGCATTCCTGGGTCTGGTGCCGGGTGAGGTCCTCCAACTTCCCCTGCCACTCACAGGGGCGCTACGAGGACGACGAGTCGAGGCAGCAGATTGGTGGTGTGGTGGAGAGGGGGAGATGGAGAGGGAGAGGGAGAGGGAGATGGAGAGGGAGAGAGATCGCGACGGACCTGTGGGCAACGAACTGGAAGGCGCTGAATCAGAGAATCGAAGAGGGGATCACGATGGAAGTGAGGCTCGGGTAATACCTGCTTGCAGCACCTAATGAATCGGGCAAAAATAATGCATATGATGGGGGGGTAAAAAAGTGAGCATCTGGGCGAGGAGCAAGCAGAACAGACGGGCATGGAACATCACGACCGTTCTTCTCCTGCACCCACTTCTGACTGCATGTTTCGCAAGCTTTGTGGCTTCCCCCGCAGATGAGGGTCACAGCTTTCCGCATCACCTCTACAGGAAACAGAGAGGTCCCAGTCAAGCCGGGAACAACGCAGACCATGGCAAATGGGGCAGATCATCACATCGGGAAGACCCTGTTCGAAGAAGAGCTCAGTCGGGAAGCCGCCTTCGTCCTCCACCCGTGACTTCGTCCTTCGTCCTCCATCCGTGAAGTCATCTTCGTCCACCCGTGACATTTGCAAAAGTATCTAAACACACCCGGAGAAACACACTATTTTTGACGTTTTGACGAAATGGCGCGCCGTAGCATTCAGCTTCATGGGGCGGCTCACATACTACGAACGCAGGTCATTGGATCCGATCGGTTAAACAAAACCTGTTTTATTGCAGAGCGTAAATCTTTATTGCAGAGCATAGAAGATCTTGCCGGCAAATGCCAGCACACCCGTGCCACGAACACCGCTGGCCCGGACCCAATTGATCCCGGGCATCATGTCAATGTCAGCATTGCCGTGGGTGGCCGGTCCTCTGTGCTGGATGACGCCGTCGCAGCTGAAGGTGACGCTCTGGCCGGCAGCGAGCAGCACGGGCTCCGGAAAGCAGACGGGCCAGAGGCCGCCATGGGAGAGCCGAGTGGACCCGAGGCGCGTCCAGCCCTCGCCCACCATCAGGTCATCCAGGGACCCCGGGCGCGAGTGGACAAGGCCCGTTTTGCCAATCTGGACGTAGAGGCCGAGGCCCACCACACGGACGGGCACCCGGGCACGCAGTTCGAAGACGAACTCGACACACTGCCAGTTGGGTTCGGCTTGCTCGAGGGTCCGGGGGCCCAGCTGGCGGAGATGATCGAACTGGCGGAGGCAAGAAGAGGACGTCAGATGGTGATGATGGATGGTCAAGGCTGGATGATGATGCTGATGATGCTGATGATGCTGATGCTAATGCTGATGATGCTGATGGTGGGTGGTGGGTGGTGGGTGGTGGGTGGTGGGTGGTGGTGGTTGATGATGATGATCGAACTGGTCAGCCAGTCAGAGGGAGGCGAGGCGCGGCGAGGCGCGGCGCGACAGAAACAGCGGAAAAAGCGGACCAGCTCGGAGGGCGCCAGCTGGAGCAATTCGGCGGTGGTTTGGAGGGCATCCAGGGACCGCTGGAGCTCCGCGGCCAGGGCATGCTCCTTGGCGAGGATCTTGCTCAGGCAGGTCACGTGGAGGGCGGCGGAGGAGGCGATATGATCCGCCAGCCGACAGCGGGCAACCTGCCACACAAGATCATCCCAACCAACCACCCAGGCCCCCCCAGGGTGCCAGATGGTGATCCGTCAGCCGACAGCGACAGAGAAGAGGACGCCATAGTCATCATCAACATCATCATCCAATCATCATCCAATCATCATCATCCAATCATCATCATCATCATTCCATCATCAAGGCTGGTTTCGGGGCACCCGGTCACTCCCCGGGGAAACACGGACCTGGACTTTGCATCCCGAGATGGGGCAGTGCAGGATGGCGTGTGGGCACCGGGCACGATGGTCTTCCATCCCCGCGCGCCGGAAGGGCCGGCCGCAGTCCGGGCAGCGCACCTTCTCGGCAGGGCAATCAGTCGCCCGATGGGTCTGGGAGTGTGTCAGAGAGGGAAAGAAGTGTGCGTTGGGACAGAAGAAGTGAGAGGAAATTCAGGGGATGATGATGATGATGATGATGATGATCATGATCAGGGGGGGGGGGGGTGTCGCGGGGTGGAGAAAAAATGTTCGTATGCAGCGAGGCGTGTGCTCGGCATGCAGAGAAACAGAAGCAGAAACAGAAGCAGAAACAGGAAGAAGGACGATGTTGACTTGTAAGTCTGTGTGCGTTGAACAGGGGGGGTGAGGGAGGGAGGGAGGAGGAGGAGGGAGGGAGGAGGATGAGGATGAGGATGAGGATGAGGAGGCAAGGGGAGCCGGCGACACAGACTGGGATTTTCTCCATCGGAATGAGCGCACCGCACCTCGGGCAGGGCGTCGGCCTCCACCAACACTGGGCTCTGTGACCTGCCAAAGAGACCGAAAGTCAACAAGAAAGTATATGACCGGTAGCATGGCGTATGGAGCATGACACATGACACATGGCGTATGGAGCATGGCGTATGGAGCATGACACATGACACATGGCGTATGGAGCATGGCGTATGGAGCATGGCGTATGGAGCATGACACATGACACATGGCGTATGGAGCATGACACATGACACATGGCGTATGGAGCATGGCGTATGGAGCATGGCGTATGGAGCATGACACATGACACATGGCGTATGGAGCATGGCGTATGGAGCATGACACATGACACATGGCGTATGGAGCATGGCGTATGGAGCATGGCATATGGAGCATGGCGTATGGAGCATGGCATATGGAGCATGGCGTATGGAGCATGGCGTATGGAGCATGGCGTATGGAGCATGGCGTATGGAGCATGGCGTATGGAGCATGGCGTATGGAGCATGACACATGACACATGGCGTATGGAGCATGACACATGACACATGGCGTATGGAGCATGGCGTATGGAGCATGGCGTATGGAGCATGACACATGGCGTATGGAGCATGGCGTATGGAGCATGGCGTATGGAGCATGGCGTATGGAGCATGACACATGACACATGGCGTATGGCATATGGCGTATGGAGCATGGCGTATGGAGCATGGTGGGAAGGCATGTTCAAATGCACATCACCCGAGGTTAGGAAGACGGACCGGGGAGGAAGAATCTTGAACAATGGTAGGTGCATCCCGCATTGGGGCAGTTGACCTCCCGCCAGCAGCATTCATGGGTATGGTGCCGGGGGAGATCCTCCAACTTCCCGCGCCAACTGCAGCAGAAGAAACCGTATCCCTATGGGAAGACCGAGACAAGACAAGGCAAACCGGATGGATGGATGGATGGTGATGATCGCAACGGACCTGCGAGCAACGAACTGGGAGCTGCTGGATGAACGAATTAAAGATGGGGTCCCGATGGAAGTGAGGCGCGGGTATGATCTCATTGCAGAATCTGAACGAATCGGACAAAAAAAAATGTGCCGGTGTGTGCATCGCACAAGGGATGCGCAGACGGGCACGGGACATTCTGCCCTTTCTTCTCCTGCACCCACTTTTGGCTGCATGTTTCACATGCTTTGTGACTTCCCCCACAGATGAGGGTCACAGGTTTTCGCATCACCTCTACAAACAAATATGCGGCCACCGGAAGCACGGTGAACAGCACAGACCGCGACAAATGGGGCACAACATCACATCAGGAACCTCCTGTTCGAAAATCTCAGTTGGAAATCCGCCTTCGGCCTCCACTTTGTATTCCCAGGCGAACGCAGAAGAAAAGTCGATCACCGTGAAGCCCCTCACACGAGGCTGCATTTGAACAGAGAGATAGTCGATGTATTCTGGCTCTACCCGCAGACACAGGCAAACGAACACGGAGCTCGGGGCACCAACCAGAAGTTGCCAGCAGAGCCAGGCTTTCTTTCTCGTGTTAGTGCAGCCTCGTGGGAGGCGAACTGAAAATTACAAGAGGAGAATCTCGACAGGTTTTTATCCCACCCCTCGCCCACCCATTCCACCCACCCATCAACTCCCGGGCATCTCCGGAGTGATCACACACACGGCCGGGGGTCCAGCTGAGCCAAGGTCCCGGCCAACGTCATCCCGCAAGGTCGGCGTACGCCCCAACCTAGGCGTCACGGGAGTGAGACAAGAGGAGAAGGGGACTGGAAAGAGCGACGACCTAAGACCTCCCCCCTCCCTGCAGGTTTCGTGGACGAGCCCACTCGGCAAGCCTGAGGCCGCCGTCGTCCACCCGCAAGGGAGAGGGATTCAGTCCAAGGCCTCGTTGTGGTGGCTGGATGGGCTCAGCAGGCAGCCGTCTTCGGCTCGGCCATGAAGTTGCCTGACGCCGGGTCGCGCGCTCTACGGCCACCCGCGGCGGCTCTCTCGGAGCAGCTGGAGGCGAAGCGCGTGGACCTTGGCCTGGGCAGAGGCGAGCGTCCCGACGACGAGGCCATCCGGACCACCAGCATCGCTGCCTGGAAGGACCTGGTCCGGGAGAAGGTGCGCGCACACGTGGAGGCCCAGTGGCGCGCCAAAATGGAAGACACCCGCTCGCGCCCGAGGCTGGCACTCCTGCGGCAGGTCAAGCAGGACTTTGGCCACAGCGAGGCCGACCTGGACGACATGTGCCCGGCGGGGCGCCGCATCTGCGCGCAGGAATGTACCTCGACGGTGAGTTCCTCCGCACCTGGAAGTCCAGACCTGCTGAGGTGAAGCGTGGTGGGGCCTGCATCTGCTGCAGCGGCGCGGGGCCCCTCGAGGACGCCCAGCACATCATCCAGCAGTGCCCGGCGTACGGAAGAATGCTTGGGACCGCATTCATGCCATCCTGGGCCCAGGCCACAGTCCTTCAGGACTGCCTCAGCCGCGCCAGTCCATTGGGGGTGCCCCAATTTGAAGACATAGTAAACCGCCACACGGAGAGAGGTCCGTTTTGGAGAGACATTCGGTTTATTCGGCGTCGAAGCCGCAGTCACCAATCCACAGAAAAAAGAAAACGGTCTCGACAAAATACCATACCGGTTATTGCAGGGCGTAGAAGATCTTGCCGGCAAATCCCAGGCCCTCTGTGCAATGATCACCGGTCCATCCGACCCAGGACATCAGGTCAATGTCGGCATTACCGGGGAAGGGTTCCACGTGGTGCTTGATGTTGGAACAGCCGAGGGTGATGCTCTGGTCGACATCCAGCGGGATGGGCTCCCGAAATAACACCGGGACAGGGTCTTTGGAGGCCGGGGGGAGGGTGCTTGCCCCGAGGCGCGTCCAGCCCTCGTCCACCAAGGGGACGGGCACAGGCCCCAGGTGAGAGCGGACAACGGAGATTTGCCCTTCCCGGACATGGAGGCCGAGGCCCACCACACGGATGGCCACCCGGGCACGCAGCTCAAAGGTGACATCGTCACTCCCGAAACCCGGCTCGGTGGCAGTCCGCTCGAGGGTCCTGGGGCCCCGCTGGCGAAGAATGTCAAACTGCAAAAAAACAAAAAAGGAACAAAAAAGACGGCGGGTCAGTCCGTCCGTCCGTCCGTCCGTCCGTCCGTCCGTCCGTCCGTCCGTCCGTCCGTCCGTCCGTCCGTCCGTCAGAGGAATGGGAAGGCGAGGGGGGGCGACAGCGGACCACCTCGGCGGGCGACAGCTGGAGCAGATCCACCTTGGTCCGGAGTGCCATCAGGGACTGCTTGAGCCCCCGTGTCACCTCGCGTTCCTGGTCGAGGGCCTTAGACAGACAGGTCACGTGGTGGCTGGCCGACGAGGCAAGATGCTTGGCCAACCGACCGCGGGCGACCTGTGCGAGAAAAAAATGGGAAGATTGTAAAGAGAGGAAAGACACCGCAAGAAATGCAGGCACAGTCCACGAGAAGAAAAAAAAAAAATGGAAAAACACACGTTTCACATCCATCACTGCAAGGAAATCCGATCCGCACGCAGCTGTGGCCGGTCAATCGCTATTTTTTTTTTTTTTTTTCACAAAGAAGGCACCTCAAGTCGTCAAGTCGCACCCCCCCCCCCCCCCGCCCCCGCCCATCCAAAAGGCGGACCGGGACGCAGCAGCTGGGGACGGGGCAGGGCAGGATGATTTTGGGGCACCGGTCCCAATGAGCCGCCAGCCGCGCGCGCTGAAGTGACTGATGGCATCCGGGGCAGGACACCTCCACGACAGGGCACGTTGTGGCCAGATGATCCTGATGATGTGATGTGTGTGTTGATGCGAACGGGTGTGAGTGTGTGCCGCTATGTGAGGCATGATGATCACATTCAAGTGTGCATCTGCATATGTGTGTGTGTGGGGGGGGGGGAGGGGAATGTCGGCCCAGACCGTGATGCTCTTCCTCGGCATCAGCTGGCGGCACTTCTCGCAGGGGGCCAGCTTCCACTCGCACCGGTCGAGGTGCCCTGCCGAGATGTCAGTCCCCCAAGGCCAACGAGAAACAGCAGGGGAATCGAGAGACATGTCACGGGGAGGTGAACAACAAGACGGACCGGGCAGGGCCGATGCCGGACAGCGGTGTGGGCATCCCACATGGGGGCAGTCGACCACACGCTGGCCGCATTCCTGGGTCTGGTGCCGGGTGAGGTCCTCCAACTTCCCGCGCCACTCACAGGGGTGCTGCGAGAGCAGAAGGTAGTTGAGTGTGTTTAGTTGTTGCGCGGTTGGATGGGGGAGATCGATTCTTCGCACCGGACCTGGGGGCAATGAACTGGTAGGGACTGAATGAGAGAGTCAAAGATGGGATCACGGTGGAAGTGAGGCGCGGGTAATACCTGCTTACAGCAGCTAAAAACGTGGTGATAAATTAGATGCCGGGGAACATGAACAGACGGGCAAGGGACATGACGCCCGCTTTTTTCTTTTACCCATTTTTGGGTACACGTTTGGCAAGCTTTGTGACTTCCCTCGCAGAGGAGGGTCACCGCTTTCCGCATCACCTCTACAAACATGCGGTCCAAGCACCGGAAACAACACAGACCGTGACAAATGGGGCATAAGGTCGCATCAGGCATTCCCAGTTCGAAGAGCTCAGTTGGAAAGCCGCCATCTTCTTCTGGGTTTTCCAACATAGTGTGCTCCACCAGGGGGTTATATACGTTACACGGGGGTGGTCACTAGCTGTTTTTGCGGCTGACTTTGCCACTGCCACCGAAGCTCGCCACTACAACCACCAAAAATCAAGATGGGATGCTCTTCTTCCGATGGTGCGGAATTGGGCGATTCGTTCGAGCCGTTCTCTCTGGGGAGCATCAAGAATGCTGTGCGTTCATCGAGTTGACAACCAACCTTCTGGCATCGATTCCACCCTTTGCAAGGCTCTTTTAAAACAACTTCAATGAAATTTTGGTTAAAAACGCTGATCTGGTGCCGAGTAGCCTCATGGATCATCGCTCATTTTGGCCACGAGCCCGTTACAGATACTTTAGAAATGACACACAATCCTGGCTAAGTCTGTTTCATCGAGCTGGATGGTTTTCTCGCATGTTCACCGGATGGTGGTCAGTTCGGGCATGTCGCACGGGCGAGGAATCAGTTTGAATGCTGTTTTTCTGTGAAGGGTATGCATGTATGGTGTTGGTGAATAGAGAATTCCGATTTGAGACCAGCATCGGATTTTGACATCAGTCGATCATTTTCTCCATCAAACATGGTTCGCAAGCGGTGAGACTCTTTTTCGACCCTTCGGGGGGTTTCTTTTCGGGAGGAGCATCGAATGCAACCGGGGGAACCCTTGCGACATGGGGCCGCCGAGGCTGTGCCGGACATGCCACCCATCGTCGGGCCTCCGCCGTGAACCCGCATTGCGCCAACGGACCATTCGCCACAGCAGGCCCCCAGGCCCAGGCGACTCCTGGGGTCAGGGAAAGGCCCGAGGGTCCCGGGCGGGAGATAAACCTTGCGCGGTATGTTTCAAACTTCTCGGCCGCTTTTTGAACCCGTGACCGCCCCCGTGATAACGTACATAACCCCCTGTGTGCTCCACCGTCAAGGCAATGCAGACTACAGGAGGCAGAGATGATCACACCCACCCCGACACGTCACGAGCGCGCTGCTTCATGTTCTTTTGAACCTTTTTAATCTCTTTGTACACGCCAGCCCCACCAACATTCCATATAATTTGATCCGGTTTTATTTGAGGGAGCGCACACTGGCGATGTCCTCGGCAAGCTGCTCCCGCTCCTGGTCGCTCAGATGCCGCCTGCCGTGCCAAAGCAAACAGGCAGGCAGGAAGCATGACAAATCACATAGTCAGGTCCGGAGCGGACATGGTGAGCAGAAGAATGAAGAATGATGGAAGGGAAGGCGGGGGACAGAGGCGAGTGGGCGGCAGGACCTTGGGGGCGGTTGGGGAGGCGCGGCCACAGCGACGGCCGGGCGGACGGTGGCAGTAGCGGCTGGGTGTGTGGCGTGCGGATCATGATGAGCGGGGCATCGCCTCGGGTACCACCACCCGCTCCAGCCATCATCACCCCCCGTTGAAGTCGCAGGCGAATGATGGCGGGAAAGTGGCAAGGGCCCGGACCTTTCTGGGTGTCGCCTCGCCGGATGGTGCCGCTGGCTGCAGTGCGGTTCATATTGAGTGGGTTGGGAGCCGGGGCAGCAGTCGCAGGGCCGCCGGGGGTGCGGGGAAGCGGCATGGCCCTTTTGAAAAAGGAAGAGGAAGGAAAGAAAAAATATCGGGCCACTGCGAGAATCGAACTCGCGACCTCTTGCACCCTAAGCAAGAATCATGCCCCTAGACCAAGTGGCCGACCGATAGGAAAACTATAACGGCTGATCCCCGGAATCATTGATGGCTGCTGCAGATGGCCTGATTGTGTCCCAATTTTAGATCATCACTCACTGATGAGGGCCACGGACCGGGGGGCGGGCGAGGCCGGGGCGAGGTCGCTTGCGGCTGATCGGCGGGAATGCCGTGAGCCCCCATCCGTGGCGGCGGCGGCCTGTCACGTCAGCGGAAAAACACGAAACCCAACCCCAACATGTCGAGAATCGGGCAAAGTTTGGGGGGGGGGGGGGGGGGGGGATGGTCTTGGGTGGTGATGCCGATCGTGGTGGGTGGACGACGATGGTGTTGTCGACTGGGCGATGGTGCTGGTGAGCGTGGTGCTGATGGTGATGACCGGGGGTGGGGTGGAAACCAGGGAGGGAGATGTACGGACCGGTATTATTGGTGCGGGCGGTGGCGGCATGGCCTCGGCATCCGAGGCGTCTGGTTGCTGTTCGCGTTCGTGTTGCTGTTCGTGTTGCAGCTGTTCGGGGGTCATGGGCGCGTCTATTTGCGTGTGTTGGATGGGCGGGCGCGGGGTGAAGGAATGAGATGGGATTGATGATGATGATGATGATGATGATGATGATGATGATGATGATGATGGTGATTGGATGATGATGATGATGATGATGATGATGATGATGATGATGATGATGATGATGATGATGATGATGATGATGATGATGATGATGATGATGATGATGATTGGATGATGATGATTGGGTGATGATGACTAGGTGATGATGATGATGATGACTGGGTGGTGATGCTCATGCTGATGGTGATGGTGATGATCAGATGCTGATGATCAGATGCTCATGTTCGGCCGGATGGATGATGAAGGTTGACACAGACCAGGGGGCGGCGCGGTGTGTGGGCTGGGTGGGGTGTGCGGAGTTGAGGCACGGCTGGCCGAGGCGGGCCGACCTGTCCGGGTGGGTGGGTGGGTGGTGTGGCGCGCACATCAAATCGCCAGTTCGGGATGCAGGGACCAGAGGATGACGAATGATGATCTGGATGATGATGATCTGGATGATGATGATCTGGATGATGCTGACTGGATGATGACTGGATGACGATGATTGGATGATGATGAGCCTGTGTCTCCCTGTGTCTGGTTGATGGACCGGCACTCCCACCTCCACGGACCCTCCTCGCCCGTCTGTTCCTGCGTCCGTTGCTGTTGCTGTTGCTGTTCTTGCTGCTGTTCTGGCTGTTGCTGTTGCTGTTGTTGCTGTTGTTGTTGGCGGGACTGCTGCTGTTGGATGCGGGCGGTCCCAGCACTTTGTCTTCCGGGGTATGGCATGGGGTTTGGGTTGGCCCCCACCCGGGTCATGCTGGCCCCGAAGGGGTCGGCCTCGCCCAGGGGGGAGGCCGGCAGGGGGGTGCCGGCGGAGACGCTGCGAGTGGGTGGGGTGGGTGGGAGGAAGGGGGGGGGGGGGGAGCGGCAGATGAGGGGAGAGGCGGACGGAAAGAGCAAAGCAAAGGACGGAGGGACAGACGGCACAGACGGCACAGACAAGACACACGACACACGACACGAGACACATCCGTACGACACACACAGACACAGCGAGAGATAATATGCTGTGCATTTGAACATATACGACACATCCATAAGACACACACGACACACACACGACACATCCATCCGACATCCATACGACACATCCATACGACACACACACGACACATCCATCCGGCACATCCATCCGACACATCCATCCGGCACATCCATCCGACACATCCATCCGACACATCCATCCGACACATCCATCCGACACATCCATCCGACACACAAACACACACATTGAGTGGGAGGAACGGACGGGTGGACGGCCGTCAGGTAGTTGGGGTCGTTGGGGTTCGTGCAGACACACAAGACACACGACACGACCCATACGCCACGCACAGACACATAAAGACACACTAGACACACACAAACACACACATTGAGTGGGAGGAACAGACGGGTGGACGGCCGTCAGGTAGTTGGGGTCGTTGGGGTTCGTGCAACGGCCCGTCTTCCAGCGTTTGGCCGTCCTGCACACAAGGCGGGGAGGTGGGTGGGTGGGTCAGGATGGGAGCGTGACGTGTGTCTGACAAGGCCCGTCTTCCAGCGCTTGGCCGTCCTGCACAAAAGGCGGGGAGTGGGAGTGGGAGTGGGAGTGGGTGGGTCAGGATGGGAGCGTGACGTGTGTCTTGACAACAGCTTTGTATCGCTTGGCCGTCCTGCACAAAAGGCGGGGAGTGGGAGTGAGTGGGAGTGGGCCACGGATGCGGAGAGTGACGTGTGTCTTGACAACAGCTTTTTGACCGCGTCACCGTCCTACGCGCATCGAAGAGTGGACTTGGGCTGCTGCCACTCTCTTTGAGCATCAGTGGGAGACCGGACCCCCCCCAGGCTTTGTGATCGGGGGCAGGGGTGGGGCGGGGGCGGGGGGTGGGGGGGGGGGGGGGGGCGGGTGGTGAGATGGGGGTGCCCACATGCGGACCTGGCCTGGGCTCCCTCGATGTCCATATCTCTCTGTTCAGTGCGTATACGAGGCAGGTGATTGGATTTGTTTTTGTTGTTTTTTTTGTATTGGGGGTGGGGGTGGGGAAGGGGGAAGGGGGGGGGGGGTGGGCATTGCGGACATGACCGATGTCTGTCTGTCCGTCCATCCATCTCGAATCAGTGCAGAGTAGGTGATTGGGGTGTGTGTGTGTGTGTGGGGGGGGGGGCATTGCGGACATGGCCTGGGCCCCTCGATGTCTGCCGTCTCATTGGTGCGCTCGTGGGGCACGGGGCCGCTGCAGCTTCGAGGTGCTCGGGTCGGCGCCTGCGGGGTAGAGAGAGGTCATCATCATCATTATCATCATCATCATCATCATCATCATCATCATCATCATCATCATCATCATCATCCAATCAACACAGACGGACCCACAGGCACACAGACGCACGCACAGACACACAGACGGACCCACGATATCGGCCGTGTTCAGATGATGCACACACACAGACAGACACACAGACGGACCCACGATATCGGCCGTGTTCAGATGATGCACACACACAGACAGACACACAGACGGACCCACGATATCGGCCGTGTTCAGGCTGCCCATGGGACTCATGTGCGCTGGGCGTGCCGGCTTGGGGTGGTTGCCGCGGATGTCACCTGGAGGGGGGGGGGGGGGGGGGGGGGGGCACGAGATGAATGGGATTGGGGGCGAGCATGGAGGTCCCCTCGAGGTAGCATCTGAGACGATGGGCCGCGAGAGGCGAGAGGGAGAGAGGACAGAGCGGTCGTCTTTTGGCGTGTGTGTGTGGAGTCTTTTGGTGGTGGTGGTGGTTGGAAGGGTGGATGCGCTGGAGGGCAGGGTGATGGTGGGTGGCGATGGACGGGAGGGATGATGGGAATCGTGGGGCCACACCCTGCACCGCAGCCGCCAGCCATGCGAAAGCTTCCCCTCCGGAGGGACGGACCGACGATGGCGGGCGCCAGCGAGGCCTGGGTGAGCTCCTCCCGGATCCCGTCCTCCCCGTCCAATGGGGCGCTGCGTGGAAAACGAGGAAATGAATGAAAAGGCAGCAGAGTCAATAGAACCCCTCCGGGGGACCTGAACCAGGGATGGTTCAGCGCGTAACAACACCAAAAAAAAAAAAATGCAGAATAGCCACTCGAACCCCTGGGGGGCAGCAGAGCCGCGCAAATCTGCGGCAGACCTGTACCGGGGTGTAACAAGAAAAAAAACAAAATGCAGAATCGCCACTCGAACCCCTGGGGCAGCAGAGCCGCGCAAATCACCCGGCCTGCAGACCTGAACCGGGGAGGGTCCAGCGTGTAGCGGGGGCTCAGCGGATCCGTCTTCCGCGTGCTGAACTTCTTCTGCTCCGTGATATCGGCCACGTTGATCGGGTCCCGCATTTTCCGCCTATTTTGGGGCCAGAGTGGCTCGAACCCATGGGGTGGGATACCCAACAGACTCGACATAGACTTTCCAGCGGGGCGGCGTGCGGATATCGCTGACGTCCAGGGGGTTCCGATTGGCGGGCCGGTCCCAGATCTTGGTCGGCTTCGTGCCGGGGATGTCGCTGACTTCGAGGGTATCGCGCCGGAAGGGAGCAGGGGGCTATGATGACATGCAACATCAGGGTGAGAAGAGGTGTTGAGACTTTGTGACGCAATGTGGAAGAAAGAGCACAGACTGCAAGCTCCACTTCACCCTTGAGGAAGGGGTAATCAGGCGTCAGAGGGTCGACGCATCGTCCGGTCCGGAATCCCGATTTTCGGGGGCGGGTGCCCTGGTCCCGGTTTCTCGTGAGGTGAAGGCAGCAAGAAATACAGACATCAATGTCATCAACGACAAGTGCGTACGAAGGCCGCCCGACGTCGTGGGGAATCAATTTGCGGGGATGTGCATCCTGCCGTCCGGAAGGAGATCATAATTTGTGGACGTGACCGTGACACAGACATCGGGAAGGTTTGGCAGAGGAGAGGAGCGATTGAACCCCATCGGGCCGTGCGGAGAAGCGCCATCAATGTCATCAATTCGGAGATGCCCATCGTATTGCGGCTTTGCCTTCGGCTTTGGTTCAATAGGATTTAAATATGACGTAGTGCCCTGAAAAGGAGCGTGTTCTTCGCCGAGAATCATCGATTTCAAAGCCAACGGCTGAGCGAGTGTTCACTGTCTCGGGGGTCTACCCAAAGCGCAGGGAAAACTTTTTGTGGGGTCTGGAGCGGCCCAAAGAACCAGCCTTTCATTTTCCCCGTCGTCCCCGGTTGTCTCTATTTAGAGTTCTTGATGGCGTTGACACGGGGCACAGAATCGATCGGAGATCACTCTCTCGACCTTTACCTTGCCGAGGGAGAGGATTTCGATTTCACCGGGGAGGTCATTTGGCCTGCCGCTCGGATCCTCGCACACTGGGTGGTGGCCAACCTGCCAGCACTCGCCGGCAAGAATGTTCTGGAACTCGGGGCCGGGTCGAGCCCACTATCGGGACTCTTTGCCGCCCTGACGGCAAAGAATGTCGTTCTGACTGATGGCGAGCCAGCCGTTTTGGAAAGGTGCCGCCAAAATGTCCGGCTCAACAGTTCGAAATGTCTGTGATCATACGATTCACTTGTCCACTTTTCCGCACTGTTTTTTTCCGGCTCAGTCGCCGCCAACTGCCTGGTGCGTCATCTCCCGTGGGGCGATGGCGCCGCTCTGGCGACTATGACCGGGGAGACCATCCCCGCCCAGAAATTCGACGTGCTCCTGGGTTCAGATGTCATGTCCGTTGTTTTTGGGTCCCCAACTTGGGTCCCCAACCCACTCATCCACCCACCCGCAGTTACTCGGAGGTCTCTGTTCCCCCATTGATGGAGACCATCGATGCGGCTCTGCCCGCGGCCGTCGACCCAACCCTGACGGTCTGAATCCCCCCCTTCGCCCCCCCCCCCCCCCTTCCGTGGCCCCTCCAGCCATCCCACGCGACTCCTCACAACTCGCGGAAACATTCCTGCCACCACGCTCTCACAGGCCGACCAGCAGCCATACTGCCTGCTCTGCTACGAGCATCGCACGGGCAACCCGCAGCGTCACGTCCGTCGTCACCCTCCTTCGCCTTCCCCCCCCCCCCCCCCCCCCCCCCAACCCTGCGCCTTTCCCCAACATCGCCCAGGCATCCATCCCTCCATCCAGCCCTTCGTCACGTCCTTTCGCGCATCGATTTTGCACGTCCGTCGAGAGACCCCTTCTTCCTGTCCGATTGATCAGCCCCTGTGCTCCACACCCACACACATAACACGTCCCTTCTCTGGATGGTGGGATGGGGAAATTGCTCCACACCACACACCCACCCACCCACGTCCCTTCTCTGGGATGGTGGGATGGGGAAATTGATCAGTCCCTGTGCTCCACACCCATCAACACACCCACCCACGTCCCTTCTCTGGGATGGTGGGATGGGGGAATTTTGGGGGGCGCGTGTGTGTGTTTTTGGTTTGGTTGGTTGGCTCAGATTCCGCCGCTGCTTCTGCAGCACCACCTGATCAGCTCCGAGGTCAGTGCGCCTCCCCCTCCACCTCCCCCCCCCCCCCCCCCCCCCGCCTGTTCCCATTCCCATCCCCACCCTTTCTTCTCGCATCCCCATCCTCCTCCCTCACCCTGCCTTCTTCCCCCCAGATCCCCCTCGCCAGCTTCCTGTCCCTGTCATCCCCCATCCCCCATCCCCAGCTGCCCTCTTTGCCAGATTCACATTCCCATCCTCACCCCTCTGCCTTTTCTCTCCCCCCATCTCTCTCCCCCCACAGATCCCCCTCGCCAGCTTCCTGTCGGAGGCCCAGCGGAGCGCCCTGTCCGATGGCCGCCTCTCGCCCTTCGCCATGATGCCCTCCCAGGGCACCGAAATGCGGTTCACCCTCCTTCGGATCGCCCGTGACCCGGCACCGCGTCCCCCCATTGGGGGCATAGCGGCTCCCACCCAGGTTGAGGTGCCGCCCCCTCCGCCGGCCGTTGAATAAGGGAGTGAAGACGAATGCATAGACCTCACGAAGACTTGGGTGAGAAACTGCATCACCCCGCACTGGGTTTGGTGAGACGAGAGAGATATTCTGTATATCGAGTTGTGGTTGGAGGGGGGGTGATCATCAACCGCCCGATCTTGTTTTTCGGTGGTCAAAATCGAGGGCCGGAACCGAGTGACCGAGATTTCATTTAGCTCCAGAATCTTCATCGGTTCGGTTGTCCCCCACTGGTCGGCTCAAGAGACCCCGAAATTGGGGCATTGGTGGACCTTCCCCCCAAATTTGATCAAACACCCCCGCCAAAAGCCACCCAGAACTCTTCGTCTTCGCTATTTTTTGTTCGGGTTCGACAATGATCGGCTCTCGCGCTGCGATGCGTTCCGCACAATCCCATCCCCATGAAGTCATTGCCCCTCGGGAGGGGCACAATCGTCCATCTCGGAAGGTCCAGATGAAGGAGAAGGCCTCTGTTCGGGCTCCTTCCCATCCGCAATGGCATGAGCCGAATCCTCACCGGGAGGTTCGGCATATCCTTCATGCATGAGCGAGGTATGTCCATCATTTCTTGCTGTCGTCTATCTTTCTTTCCCTCCAGGAACTGCCCTTGAGCCCCCTCAACTGTTCAAGTTCTTGCTCTTCTTCTCATCTCTTCGACTGAACGTTGTAAAATCTCACTCTCACCCGCTTCATCGATTTCTGTTATTTTGCTTTTTGTTTTCCCCTCGTTTGCTCTCTAAGACTCACTCTCGGGTCCCCCACTTTGCAGGCCTTCGTGGCCAAAAAAAGGGGGCAAGTCGAGAGAAGTGGGCGACACTTACATCAATCGATTCCAGACCGCGCTGCAGCAGGCAAGCTCTGACCAGACGGACGGACGGAACAAAAACCCACGGTCGTTCCGGTGTGTTCCGTTCGTTTGTGATGGGTGCTCGCTCCCTCGAGCGACTGATGGTCAGTGGGGAGGCTGTCATCGCCCGGAAGTAGTCGGTGTTACCCCCGGGACGATCCGGGCTCCGCGCGGCGCGGCGCCCCAAGTCTCGGCTGCGATCGGGATGCTTCAGGAGGTCGATCAGACACTGGGGGGGGGGGGGGGGGGGGTAGAGACGGTGGCTGTCGGTTCCAACTGAGGCGAATGGGGGACGGCGGCTGTCCGGTATTTGCCGTGGTCTGGGGGGGCATGGCGTATGCGTGCGTCTGTGTGGGTGTGCCTAGGTGTGTGGCCCCCGGACAGACATCAGCCACATCCTCACGGAAAGTAGAAAATCTCACCCGCAAAGCCACGGGGCGCATAGGACTTGCCGGTGGTATAAAACCCGACCCCATGCGGGAGGTAGACTGCCTCGTTGCCGCGGGTCGGCTTCTCGCGGTAATACACGTTGGCGCAGCGGAACGTGACGGACTCGCCGGCAGCGAGGGTCACATGCTCCCGGAAGCGGATTGGCGCGAGCTGCCTGGCCGCAAACGGGGGCGGATGCTCCATGAGAGGGGCCCAGCCGTCGGCCAGCGGGGCGGTGCGGCACGAGGTCCGCCGGACAGTAACGACAACCGGCTGGCCATGATCATATGGGTAGAGGGCGAGGCCCACAAGACGGAGGGGGACGCGCGCTTGCACGTCAAAGGCGAAGAATTCGCAGTGGTTGTCCGGGCCGACATCTGCGAGGACCCGAGCCGACCGGCGGAGAAACGCCAGCTGCAGCAAAACAGTGTCAAATGGTGAGTCTGTGGGCTCGGGGGCAAGAGAGGCAAGAGGCCTCAGACCAACTCGGAAGCCGAATTTGGGAAGGGGTCTGCTGGGACCGCAGGGGCCCGAGCCAACTGCGACTGAAGAAGAAGAACAAGTGAAGTGGATGTGGAGAATTGTCTCCCGACGAACACAGGGCTATCATCATCATCCACCCAGTCATCATCATCATCCAATCATCATCATCATCATCCAATCATCATCATCATCATCATCATCATCATCATCATCATCATCATCATCATCATCATCATCATCATCATCATCATCATCATCATCATCATCATCATCATCATCAGCATCATCACGACGTCATCCAATCCCATCTAGCCACCCCTATCCAACCATCCAACTATCGTCCAATCATCATCCAAACATCATCCAAACATCCAAACATCATCCCATCATCCAGTCTCACTATGGAAAGCAGCCAGGCCCCAAACAAAGAGGACACATCTCAACCAACACAGAGTAGCGGCGAGGAGCGTATGATGCAGACCGCCAGGGTGTCGACTTGTCTCCTGAGGTCCGCCACCTCAGCCTGCAGGCGCTGCTGCACGGCGTTGCTCTGGTCCATGGCCTGGAGGAAGGCGCGGCTGAGGCAGGTCACGTGCCGCGGGGCCGCGGTGGCGAGGTGCTCGTCCATTCGGCAGCGGGCAACCTGCCATATCACACACACCCCACCAGCAGGCCAGCAGGCCAACAGAAAGCCACGAATGAGGCCACCCCGCCAGCCAGCAGGCCAGCAGCTCCCCCCGCCAGTCAGCCAGTCAGCCAGCCCAGCAGCCAACAGAACAACACGATTGAGGCCACCCCGCCAGAGGCCGCCCCCCCCCCCCCCCGCCAGTCAGCCAGTCAGCCAGCCAGAGCCAGCAGAACAACACGATTGAGAGTGCGGGATGCGAAGGCGGGAGTAATCCTTCCCTTCGCCTGGCAAAATCCCCGATCCCTCGCAGGCCGGCCCATCGGCACCAAAACACGTTTCGAAGCTCACGAGCGGACCTGGGCGTCGCATCCCGGGATGGTGCAGGGCAGGGGCGCCTCGGGGCACTGGGCCCGGTGGGCATCGATGGTCGAGCGCTGAAAGAGTTGATGGCAATCCGGGCAGGACAACTCGACGGCAGGACACTCCGTCCCCAGATGGGTCTGTGGAGCAAACCGGGGAGGAGTGAGAGCGGTCGTGGAGGAAGGGAGGAGCACGAGCGCAAACCTGGAGGTCCTTCCTCGGCATCACTCTGCCGCATTTCTCGCAGGGCACTGGCTTCGCACCCATCAAGATGCCCTAGGAAGGAAGGCACAACAAGATCCAGTTGAAGGGACACCAAGTGGCGGTGCGGACCGGGCAGGGCCGATGCCGAACACCAGTGGGTGCATCCCCCATGGGGGCATTCGACCTCACGCTGGCTGCATTCTTGGGTCTGGTGCCGAGCCAGGTCCTCCAATTTCCCCTGCCACTCACACGCGCGCTATGCGAGAAAAAAGGGGAGGAGGGATGGGGGTGGTGGAGTGAGCGGGGCGGTGAACGTGATTGTGATAGACTTTCGGACAATGGACTACTGGAAGTTGCTGAATAAAGGAATCGAAGAAGGGGTCACGGTCACGCTGGCTGCATTCTTGGGTCTGGTGCCGGGCCAGGTCCTCCAACTTCCCCTGCCACTCACACGGGCGCTATGCGAGAAAAGGGGAGGAGAAATCGATGATTCTGGAGGTGGTGGCGTGAGCGGGGTGGTGATTGCGAAGGAGAGAGGACGAAAAAAGCAGACTTTCGGACAATGGACTGGAAGTTGCTGAATAAAGGAATCGAAGAAGGGGTCACGGTTGAAGTGTGGCTCGGCCAGTTCCTGTCGGCAACATCTACGTTGTGCAGCAATGGTTGTAATACAACATCGAGGACTGCGGGACCAGACGGGCATGTGGCCTGAGGATTTTGCTTCATCCACTGTTGGCAGCAGGCTTCGCATGCCTTGTGACTTCCACGGCACATCAGAGTCACCGCCTGCCTCATCACACCTGTGTGGCATGCAACAGATGCGACTCTGGGAAAAATTCCAGACAATGACAAATCGGGCACATCATCCCATCGGGGACCGCCTGAGAAAAGATCTCTGCCGGGAATCCCTCTTCCGGCACTTTTGACATGAATGATAAACGTGTTGGCCCGGGGAAGAGAAGCCAACGCCGGAGAGAGAGAAAAACTTCAAAATCGAAGAGAAAACTCGCTCTTTACCCGTCCGCCGCGTTGGGGTCTCGGGCCACTGCGTTCTCGTCCTCGTCCACGTTGATGCAGGACAGTCTCAGGCTCTTGTGCAGGTGCGTCGCCTCGCGGGCCCATCCCATCTCCATGGCAGTGCTCCAGCGGGCCAGCGCCGCTGCGATGCGGGCGCGCCAGAACGACTTGCTGAACGAGCGCTCGGCCTTGCGGTGCACCTCCTCGATCATCTCCAGGGAAGCGCTCCGCTTGGGGCCCCATCTGAGGCCGAAGGGCCAGAGGGTGCCCTTGTTGGTCTTCCGCCACTCCTCGTAGAGCCTGAACTTGCGGCCTTCGGCGGCAGCCGGCAGCCTCCCCTCCTTGGCGGCAGCATCGTTGCTGATGGCCAGCGGCTCAGACACCACCAAGTCGAGGAAGTGGACCCCGTCCCCCACAAAAGTGAAGGAGATGTCCGGCCGTCTGTGCGCCGCGGCCGCGGGCTTGGCGTCGAGGTCGGACCACGGGGCGCGCGGCTTCCCGTAATCCAGCCCCTGCTCGGCCCTCACCACGCACCCGGGAGTGCGATGGAGGAGCGCGACCAGGATGGACCGGATGTGGGGCCCGTCGAGCCGAGCGAGCGTTGACAGAAGGGTGGCGATCGAGGAGACACCGGGAGTCGAGAGTTGTTCGGCGACACCGAAGATCCCAATGAGCCCCCCAACCTGCGCGCATGGCGACAAGTCGAGGAGACGCGGGAGCCCCAGCCCACCGGCCTCCAGGGGGAGCGGGAGGATGTCACAGGGCAGGTCCTTGACCCCGTCGACAGCCCCAGACGGTGTTTTTAACTGACGGAGCAGTCTCAGACGGCCGCAGCCGGAGACCAGTTGGAGCCGGAGGACGTGGGCCTGGGCCAAGAAGTCCCTGCGATCCTGTTGACGGCCTCTGGTCGGGCGCCCCTGCGGGCCTCCCGAGCATGATCTGCCGCCACTCCTGTTGCCCAGGGCCTCCAGTCGGGCCCAGCCCGGGCAGAGTGGCATGAAGGCGGTCCCACGCAGTCAGCAGTCTTGTTAATGTGATGCTACCAAGGATTCCCGGAGAAACACGCAGCCCTGCAGTCCTCTGTATGCTCTGCGCAACAGAAGAACTCGGGTTCCCGCGGCTGGGTGCCACCAGGAACGGTGTGCCACCAGGAACGGCTGCCTGAAGTACCCCCACCGAGCACAACAAAACAACGATCCGGACCTCGCGTCACACGGCAAGTGTCCGGCCTTGCGGAGCAGGATCGCCCAGGCCCACCTCCTTCACCATCCCCTACACCTCATCCCCCTGGTCGATGGTCCTCCTTTTCGAGGTGGCCAACATTTGCATCTAATTCTTCCCAAGAAAAAACAAAAGAAACAAGTTGGCGAAAAAGAAATGGTTTTCTTCAATGCAGCTCGAATGCGCTGTCTTCCTTTGGGCAAATAGAAATTTCAAAAACCAAAAACGAAGGGAAACAGACAGTCTCCAGCGCTGTCCAACTGTTCGACTTCTCAAGCACGACCATGATGAATCTCCGTCGGCTCGTGGCACTCTGGATGAGATGGGGATCGCACAGATCCCTCCTCCTTCTTCTTTGGAGGATTCTCTCGGGATGGGCGATTGTGCCCCTCCCGAGGGATCACAACCTCATGGGGATGGGACTGGGCAGAACGCATCGAAGGACGAGGACCGTTCATTTTGAATTATGTATCGACTGTTGTTTTCGGCGGGAGAATTCATCGGTTTCCAATAGAATGTAACGGAGGGCAAGGCCTTGTAAATTCTAAACGCCCGGAGCCTGTCATCCCTCTCGGGTGAAAGACGCTGCATTTCCTGCGTGCTGCTGCGCCGGAAGAGGGATTCCCGGCAGAGATCTTTTCTCAGGCGGTCCCCGATGTGATGATGTGCCCGATTTGTCATTGTCTGTACTTTTTCCCAGAGTCGCATCTGTTGCATGCCACACAGGTGATGTGTCGGGGCCCACTCCCTCACCTCCAGAATCATCTCCCCTTTTCTCGCATAGCGCGCGTGTGAGTGGCAGGGGAAATTGGAGGATCTGGCCCGGCACCAGACCCAAGAATGCGGCCAGCGTGATGTCGACTGCCCCCATGGGGGATCACCCACCGGTGTCCGGCATTGGCCCTGCCCGGTCCGCACCGCCACTTGGTGTCCCTCAACTGGATCTTGTTGTGCCTTCCTTCCTAGGGCATCTTGATGGGTGCGAGTGGAAACCGTTGCCTTGTGAGAAATGCGGCAAGGTGATGCCGAGGAAGGACCTCCAGGTTTGCGCTCGTGCCCCTCCCTTCCTCCACGACCCACTCTCAATCATCCCCGTTTTGCTCCACGCAGGCTCATCTGGGGACGGTGTGTCCTGCCGTCGAGTTGTCCTGCCCGGATTGCCATCAACTCTTTCAGCGCTCGACCATCGATGCCCACCGGGCCCAGTGCCCCGTGGCGCCCCTGCCCTGCCCCATCCCGGGATGCGACGCCAAGGTCCTCCCGTGGGAACCCTCTGTCAATGGGCTTCGAAACTTGTGGTTTTCGTGTCGATGTGGCGGCTTCCGAGGGAGGCGAAGAGAAATGGAACCTGCCTTCACATCGCGCGCTGCTCATTCGTGTTGTTCTGTTGGCCTGCTGGCCTGCTGGCGGGGGGGCGATATGGCAGGTTGCCCGCTGCCGAATGGACGAGCACCTCGCCACCGCGGCCCCGCGGCACGTGACCTGCCTCAGCCGCGCCTTCCTCCAGGCCATGGACCAGAGCAACGCCGTGCAGCAGCGCCTGCAGGCTGAGGTGGCGGCCCTCAGGAGACAAGTCGACACCCTGACGGTCCGCATCAGACTCCACTACGTTTGTTGCGGAAATGCCCTCCCTTTGTTTGCCTCCAGTCAGGCGTGGCTGCTTCCTGCGTCAGGCCTGTCAGACCTGTGACTGCTGGACAGCCCCCCACCGACCACATGCGCGCCGTGGCCGCCATCCCCTGGCGCCAACCGGCTGACCTGATCATCGAGGAGCCGTACCGATCCGCGGTCGCCACCCACCCCATCCATTAGGCCTGCCATCCTTCCCATGCTGTCTCCCCCTCACATGCTGTCTCCCCCCTCACATGCTGTCCCCATCCACCCCCAGGATTCCCCCGAATCGCGCCGGCTCGATGAGGTCAACTCAAAAACGCTTGCCGTGCCCTATCTGCACGAGCACAACATCCCGTCCGACCCGGCGCCCCCCGATTCCCGCACCCAGCCGGGGCTGGCCCTGCCCCGGGCCCCAGGGGCCCTCATGGATCCCCAGGAACCCGAGTGGGTCTCCATCCCCCTGGACTTCCCCACCGTTCATCGCATCGGCCGATCTTGTTGCTGAAATGTTGGGGTTCCAGTGCTGGGACGACGTTCTGTCCGCCGGCCCCGTCCTGCTACCATCACCGCCGCCGCCCCACACCACCCCACGGCCCCGGACAAGCCGACATGATGGCCGGGGTGCCGCAGCACATTCAGGCCCCCCGAGTTCGTGCGGCGCGCCAGCCCCGCCCAGCGTCCCTGCGGCCCCCGCGCTCGCGCTCCCCGCACCGGTTCAGCCGAGTGCCGGCGGCGGGCGGTGTATGGTGCCCGGGACGCAGGGCTCGAGGCCGGGCCCAGGCAGCCAACTGCCAACAGGCAGCAGTCTGGTTTTCGCCAGAGCCTCGGTGGCTCACGAAATATTAATTTCTCAGCTCAAGGTATTGCCTCCCGCTATCCCTGCCCCACCTCATCAATAGCCTCTCCGTTCAAAACGATCACGCCTCATCTGCCAGCGGTCGCCACGGGGGCAAAGAGGGAGAGAAGACGACGCCCATGATGGCACCCCACACTCCCCCTTCGTGCCGCTCTCAGCGGAGACGAGAGATTTGATGCATTTGTTGACTCTACCCGACACAGGCATGAGATTGAAGGTTTTCCCGATAAGGACCTGGATCAATCCACATGACGAGATATGAACGTGTTTCTCCCCGGCACAATAGCTTTTCGCCGGCGTTCGCCGTCCTTCTTCCTCCCAGGGAACGATGGCAAAACAGGGGTTTCCGGATGAACGCTTTGTTCACCGCGACGAGCTCTTTGAGGACCTTTCGTGTCCTATTTGCTTGTGTGTCATGCGGGATCCTATTTTGGTCTGCCAGCACAGCCATAAAGCATGTGATGCCTGCGGTCGTTTATGGACTACGGATCATCCTACCTGCCCGTCTGTTGATGATGGTCGGTCAGTTCTATGATCTCCTGTCTCGGCAGGGCATGCGGTTCGGCTGTGCTGCCCAAGCTCGTTCCGGACGTCTTCGCGCGTGCTGTGATTAATCGACTCCAAGTTTTCTGTGTGAACAAGCAATTTGGGTGCGACTGGCAGGGCAAGTCCGTCTGCCCAATCATCCACCCTCCTCAATACCCTTCCTTGTAGAGTGGAAGACTCCCAGTTGCATGAGGAAAGGCAGTGCCCCCGGCGAATCGTGGGTTGCTCGCACCCGGGGTGTGGCTTTCAGTGCCGACTGAATGATGAGTTGATTGCTCATTCGGATGGATGCCCTCATCGACCAATCATCTGCCGACATTGCCTGCTGACATTACTCCTGGGCGCGTTGGCGGTCTGACGTTCTGGTCCGCGTCTTCCTCACACTCCTTTTCAGGCCCATAACGAGGGATGCACCCGTTTCCCCGTCACCTGCCCGTACCGCGGCTGCGGGGCCACCGTCCCCCGCAACGAGATGCCCCAACATGAAGCCGCCTGTTCCCACAAACCAATCACCTGTCGACACTGCCGGTTGGACCAAACCCAGGGCGAGCTGGAGGTCTGATTCCCACCCAGTGTGCAAAAATAATTGTCTGAACGTTTTCCCCCCCTTCAGGCCCACAATGAGAAGTGCCCCCGTTTTCCTGTTGTCTGCCCGTTCGGCTGCGGTGCTTCCGTTCCCCGCAACGAGATGCCTCAACATCAAACCGTGTGCCCCAGGGCCCCCGCAGCACATCAAAGAGGGACATACCCCGCACCCGCACCCGCACCCGCACCCGCACCCGCACCCGCACCCGCACCCGCACCCGCACCCGCACCCGCACCTGAGACACACCCTGAGGTGGTGTCAGCGCGCTTGAAGGCCGCGGCCGCAGAGGCCGAAGCCAAGAAGCAGAAGAAAAAGGAAGCCCGCCTGAAGGCCCAGACTCGTCTGAAGGCCGAAAAAGAGGAGGCCCGCCAGAAGGCCACAAAGGCAAAGGTCGAAGCACGTCGTGCGGCCGAAATCGAGGCTTCTCGTCGCGAGGTTGACGCAATTGTGGATCTTCGCACGGGAGGGCTCGTTCTTTCGGACGACCCCTCCACCCGTAGCCACCAACAACTGTTATTCGAACCCACTCACTTCGAGGAGGTTGTGATGATTGATGGAAAAATTTGCAATGAGGCCGCCGTCGCTCTGGTTCAGCTGCTCGAGAACAATTGCGATCCATCCCATCTTCGGGCTCTTACTCTCGTTCATGACCTCGCCATCACGGTCACTTCAAATGTGATGGGACGAGCCGGCATTGCCCGCCCCTTGACTCGGATGCTCACCCACCCCAGCATCCGCTCTCCCCGTGCTGCTGAGTCGCTCTTCAGAGCCATCGCTGACCTGGCCTGCGATGATGTGAACAGGACCTTCTTTGGGGAGGCCGGGGTTGCCCCATCCTTGGTTGAAATGCTCAGGGACAGCAACCTCCTCTCTCGGATTCCCGCTACCACCGAGCTCTTCAGGGCGATCGCCAACCTGTCCATGAATAATCCCGCGAACCGGGCCGCCTTTGGCGAAGCCCGCATTGCGGAGCCGATTGCGGACCAGCTGGTTCGCCTCTACGAGGCGCCTGACCGTGTCACCGTGCCCGCCTACTCTGAACAGCTCCTCAAGGCATTTGCCGCGCTGACTTTCGACCCGCGGATTCGGGAGGTCTTCGCGCAGCGCAACATTGTCGCCACGGTGGGTGCCATACTCGAACGGGAGTGCTCCCCTGTCGCACAGGAAGAACTCCTCAGGGCCCTCAACAACTTCTTCCCCATCGTGCCGCCCGAGATTTGCGGCCTGCTGTCTGGGTTGCTCGTGACCCCCCGGAGCCCCATCGTCGCCAACCCGAGTCTGGCCACGCAGTACTTTGCGTTCGTTTCCCGTTGTGTCAGCGATGACGGCCTTCGTGAGACCTTGGGACAGCAGCGCAACTTCATCACCCCCCTCGTTCAATTGGTCTCCGAGCCCGCGTTTCGGGACCTCCTCCTCCAGGACCCCGAAATCCACCGCTGGTACTGCGCTGCGCTGCGCAGCCTCGCAGAGAACCCCAACAACCGGGCCAAGATTTTGGAGGCCCGTGCGCCCCTGCCCGACAAGTTCCAGAAGCTGCTTCCGCTCGAGTAATTCTGAAATGAAACAAGTTCGCCGCGGCCACCGTCTGCGGGGGTTGGGGTGCTGTCATGGTGGGGCAATGAGTGCAAAAAAGTCGGGCGAATTCAGGGGGCACAGGAGGGTGGGTTTCCCATTAACACGAGACTGACTGACTGGGCACCGAGGGGAGGAACGACCAGTGAGGCAAGGCCGTGCGACTGTGGGGTGGAGGCGAGGCGGCGCAGAAGCTCTCTTTTTGTTCCTTTCCCGAAATGAAGCCTCTTTCTTCGTGTCGTTTTCTTCTTCCTTCTCTTTCTTCCTTCACCTCTTTCACCGTTCTTCTCCGAGGGGGGGGAGGGGGGAGGGAGGGGGAGCCTCCTGCGCGGCCCCGTTGGACACCCCGTGGCCACACGACCACCACGACGGGCGTCCATTTGGTGGCCAGTGTGGGTGTGGTGAGTGGTGTACGAGTGCCTGCTTGCCGATGCTCATCTGTGGATGTTGGCTCGGCCACGAGGGAGGCGATTGTGTGCCGGGTGGTCGGGCCATGTGGGAGTGGGCGCGTGCCCGAGATCCGCACCAATGGCATCTTCCCCGCAGCCACCATCTACAACACGTCCGTGCCACCTGCCTTCCCTTTTGCCTGCCCTGGCCCTGGCCCTCCATTCTCCGACATGACCCTGGTCCCTTCCCCCTTCCGTGTCTTTTGCAGGGACGCCGTTTGGTCCATCCAGTAACACCATCCAAACTGTGCAGACCTTTCTGGTTTCCCACGTTGGTTCACCGCCCGGTGGAACTGAGGGGAAAGAGCTGCGCTCATCCTTTTCAAGTCGGCGTAAAACCTTTTGTGAAATTCTCTCGATGTGTATTGCGGCACAAGAGGCTGGACTGGGACTGTATTCGACGAGACTGACTGACGCCGGACTTGATGATAAGCGTGTTGGCCGCATGAACCCGGCACAATAGCTTTTCGCCGGCGTTCGCCGTCCTTCTTCCTCCCAGGGAACGATGGCAAAACAGGGGTTTCCGGATGAACTCTTTGTTCACCGCGACGAGCTCTTTGAGGACCTTTCGTGTCCTATTTGCTTGTGTGTCATGCGGGATCCTATTTTGGTCTGCCAGCACAGCCATAAAGCATGTGATGCCTGCGGTCGTTTATGGACTACGGATCATCCTACCTGCCCGTCTGTTGATGATGGTCGGTCAGTTCTATGATCTCCTGTCTCGGCAGGGCATGCGGTTCGGCTGTGCTGCCCAAGCTCGTTCCGGACGTCTTCGCTCGTGCTGTGATTAATCGACTCCAAGTTTTCTGTGTGAACAAGCAATTTGGGTGCGACTGGCAGGGCAAGTCCGTCTGCCCAATCATCCACCCTCCTCAATACCCTTCCTTGTAGAGTGGAAGACTCCCAGTTGCATGAGGAAAGGCAGTGCCCCCGGCGAATCGTGGGTTGCTCGCACCCGGGGTGTGGCTTTCAGTGCCGACTGAATGATGAGTTGATTGCTCATTCGGATGGATGCCCTCATCGACCAATCATCTGCCGACATTGCCTGCTGACATTACTCCTGGGCGCGTTGGCGGTCTGACGTTCTGGTCCACGTATTCCTCACACTCCTTTTCAGGCCCATAACGAGGGATGCACCCGTTTCCCCGTCACCTGCCCGTACCGCGGCTGCGGGGCCACCGTCCCCCGCAACGAGATGCCCCAACATGAAGCCGCCTGTTCCCACAAACCAATCACCTGTCGACACTGCCGGCTGGACTTAACCCAGGGCGAGCTGGAGGTCTGATTCCACCCGGCACAACAAATATCTGAACGGCCCCCCCCCCCCCCCCCCCTTCAGGCCCACAATGAGAAGTGCCCCCGTTTTCCTCTTGCCTGCCCGTTCGGCTGCGGTGCTTCCGTTCCCCGCAACGAGATGCCTCAACATCAAACCGTGTGCCCCAGGGCCCCCGCACCACCCGCACCCGCACCCACACCTGCACCCGAGGCACACCCTGAGGTGGTGTCTGCGCGCTTGAAGGCCGCGGCCGCAGAGGCCGAAGCCAAGAAGCAGAAGAAGAAGGAGGCCCGCCATAAGGCCCAGGCCCGCCAGAAGGCCGAAAAAGAGGAGGCCCGCCGGAGCGCCGCAGAGGCAAAGGTCGAGTCACGTCGCGCGGCCGAGGCGGCCCGGCGTGAGGCCGAGGCGGCGACCGAAGCGGCTCGTCGTGAGGCCGAAGTGGCGGCCGAGGTGTCTCGGCGCACAGGACTTGTCCTTTCGGACGACCCCCGCATCCGGCGCATCCAAGCTCAGTTCTTCGACACCGACCACTTCTGGATGCATCCCCCGGACGAGGAGGCCCTGCCCGTGGTTCGGCTGCTCGAGAACAACCGCAACCCCGCCAATGTTCAGGCTCTCGCTGTCGTTTGTGAAATTGCCGGCAGTTCCAGTCCGGAGGCGAAGGCTGTCTTCGGACGGGCCGGCATTGCTCGCCCCTTGGCTCGGATGCTCACCCAGTCCAACTTCCGCTCCACTCCTCGCGCCGCGGAGATGCTCTTCGTCGCCATCGCCGACCCTGGCTGCTCTCTGCGATGCAAACAAGACCTTCTTTGGGAAGGCCGGGGTTGCCCCATCCTTGGTTGAAATGCTCAGGGACAGCGACATCCTCTCCCAGATTCCCACGACCACCGGGCTCTTCAGGGCGATCGCCAACTTGTCCATCAATCATCCCGCGACTTTGGCGAAGCCAACATTGCGGAGCCGATTGCGGACCAGCTGGTTCGCCTCTCCGAGGCGCCTGACCGTGTCACTGTGCCCACCTACTCTGAACAGCTCCTCAAGGCATTTGCCGCGCTGACTTTCGACCCGCGGATTCGGGAGGTCTTCGCGCAGCGCAACATTGTCGCCACGGTGGGCGCCATCCTCGATCAGTCCATCCTAACCGGTCAGACGTGCTCTCCTGGCGCGAACGAGGAACTCCTCAGGGCCCTCAACAACTTCTTCCCCATCGTGCCGCCCGAGATTTGCGGCCTGCTGTCTGGGTTGCTCGTGACCCCCCGGAGCCCCATCGTCGCCAACCCGAGTCTGGCCACGCAGTACTTTGCGTTCGTTTCCCGTTGTGCCAGCGATGACGGCCTTCGTGAGACCTTGGGCCAGTGCAACTTCATCACCCCCCTCGTTCAATTGGTCTCCGAGCCCGCGTTTCGGGACCTCCTCCAGGACCCCGAAATCCACCGCTGGTACTGCGCTGCGCTGCACAACCTCGCAGAGAACCCCAACAACCGGGCCAAGATTGTGGAGGCTCGTGCGACCCTGCCCGACAAGTTCCAGAAGCTGCTTCCGCTCGAGTAATTCTGAAAATGAAACAAGTTCCCCCGCGGCCACATTTGTCCGTGGGGATGCGGGGTGGGTGGGGGAGGGGGGCTCGAGTAATTCTGAAAATGAAACAAGTTCGTCGAGGGGGGGGGGGGGGGGGGGGGGTGGAGGAGGAAGGAGGGGGGAGGGTGGAGGGGAAGGAGGAGGGGGGAGGAAGGAGGGAGGGAGGTGGGGGGTGTTCCCCGGCACCGAGGGGACACCAACGCCTGCCCAAATCTGGCAGCATGTCACTGGGAGAAACTTTATTCCGCCTTCCTCGCGTTTCACGATCACGGGGGTCTTCTCGTGAGATGCCTGGCGCATCGAGAGACTCGGCCCTTCGGTGTTGGCCTGGACGGGCCAGGGCGAGGAGAGACGCAGGCACCAGAATAAATGGGGGGGAAAAAAATGGGGGTCCCCCTTTGGGAATCCCCCCGAGGCTGAAGAGATTGAGAAAGCACGAAGTAGTCAGCGGTTGCTTTCCTCACAGCAAGTAGAAAATCTCACCCGCAAAGCCGCGTGGCTCGTAACGGTTGGTATAACCGGAGTCGTACCCGACCCCATGCGGGAGGACGATCGCCTCGTTCCCGGGCGATAATTGATCGCGGTACCCAACATTGGCGCAGCGGAACGTGACGGACTCGCCGGCAGCGAGGGTCACAGGCTCCCGAAAGCGAATCGGAACGAGTTTCTCACGCAATGGAGGCGGCTGCTCCCCCAGCAGAGCCCCCCAGCCATCGGCGAGTGGAGCGGCGCTGCAGGAGGCTGGGCGGCATGTGACGGCAATCGTTTTGTCATTATGCCGTGGCTCGAGGGCGAGACCCACAATGCGGATGGGAACACGCGCTTGCAGGTCAAAGGCATAGAAGTCGCAATTTTTGGCTGCATCTCCCCCCGACAGGACCCGGGTCGTCCGGCGGAGATGCGTCAACTGTAGAACACGTCAGTCGTCTGGCTGGGGAAGAGAGGCTTGCGGCAGACCCACTCGGGAGGCGTATTTGGGACGGAATCCGGGAACGCTCGCGCCAGCTACAGGAACAACAAGGGGAATCAACAGGACAGAGTCGTCGGGCAACTTCGGCCGACTCAGTCGAAACGGACCATCAGGGCGTCGACCTGTCTTTTGAGGGCCGCCACCTCAGCCTGCAGGCGCTGCTGGGTGGTGTTGCTCTGGTCCATCGTTTGGATGAGGGTGCGGCTCAGACACACAACGTGCTGCAGGGCGGCGGTGACGATATGCTCGTCCATCCGGCAGCGGGCAACCTGCCATCCCCCCACCAGGCCAACACCCATCTGAATGAGGCAAAGGGCATTCCAGGTCCACAAAAAAAACTGACAGAACCCACTTCCGGACCGAATGGAATGATCAGCGGTGCCCCAGGCCCCCGCACTGCCCACCATCACTCACTCAAGATACGACCCGAATCCGACCGGACCTTGGCGTCGCATCCCGGGATGGGGCAGGGCAGGGGGACATCGGGACACTGGGCCCGGTGGGCGTCGATGGTCGAACGTTGAAAGACCTGATGGCAGTCCGCGCAGGGTACCTCCACGGCAGGACGTCGTCGCCAGATGGGCCTGCGTGAGGGAAAGGAATGTCTTGTTGACGTTCTGAATAAAGTGAGCTGGAGGAGGATTGTTGTCGGTGATGTCGTTGGTGGTGGTGGGGGAGGAGGAGAGAGGAACCAAACCTGGAACTCCTTCCGTGCCATCGTCTGGTGGCATTTCTCACAGGGCACCGGCTTCCACTCGCACGCATCAAGATGTGCTAGCCAGCCAGTCGAGATCTACTGCTCCTGTCGAAAGCTCGTGTGTGGCGGACCTAGGAGGGTTGATGCCGGACAACGGTGTGTGCATCCCGCATGGGTGCAGCCGACCTCACGCTGGCTGCATTCCACGGTCTGATGCCGGGCCAGGTCCTCCAACTTCCCCTGCCACTCACAGGGGGGCTACAGTGGATGGCGTGATGAAGGTGGAGCATAAAAACAGACCCGTGAACAACGAACAAGAAGCTGCTGAATCAAAGAGTTGAAGAAGGGGTCGCTGTTAAAGTGTGGCTCGGTCAACACCTGCTGGCAGCATCTAGTTGGGCAATATTGATGATAGATCTGGTCCTGACAGACGGGCAAGTGGCCTTTTGCTTCATCCAATTTTGGCAGCATGTTCCGCATGCCTTGTGACTCCCGCGGCACATGATGGTCGCCGCTTGCCGCATCACACCTGCAAAACATCAGCGTATGTGCTCAGCACGCAACTGACCGTGACAAATTGGACATAGCATCACATCTGGGACCTTCTGGGAGAAAATCTCAGTCGGGAAGCCCTCTTTTGACCCCATCCGGCGATAAAAGGTTCACCCGAGGTAAAGAAGACTCTTTCTAAATCGACTTGATTTTGGCCGTGTTTCCGAATTGTTGATGGTTTGCATTAAACAAGTATTTTTGTGTGTAAGCCGCCATCTAATTTCTAGCTCGAATGCCTTCCAATTGATTTGCTCCGGAGCCTTGTGGAAATGTCCGACTGGCCCCTGGAATCCTACTGCCGGTTTGTCGCGGTTTCGCACACCCTGCGCACGAAGATTCGTGGAACACTGCACACTATGGATTTTGAGTGTCCCCGTGACGATCTGAACGATGATGACTCGACACCCGATTGCCAACGGTATGCGCCCGTTCTCCGTCCCGCCACCCTAGTGGCCCTCCTGGCACCCTGCCAAAACACGCTGCGTTCACTTGCGCTGCCCTCGGGCCGCTCGCTGACAGGATGCGGGCGCGAGGAGGCCTCCTTTGCCGGCTGGGTGGATGCCGCCTTCGGTGGGGGGCTGGGCGGCACCCTCCGGTCGCTGACCATCCGCTCCCTGGAGGGGCTCAGCTTGGGGACCCTGCATCGGATGTTGGGCCACCTGTCCGCGCTGGAGCACTTCAGCGTGACCTTCCACCCACCCGACGAGGGCGCCCCGGGCGCCGTGCTTGCGATGCTCTGCCCGGCCTGCCCCCACCTGCGCAGCATCCATTTCGGGGCCGAGCAACCCGTCAATGAAAAGGAGCTGCCCTATCTGCGCGAGAGTTTCTCGTGCGATCCGCTTGCCGGGTGCCCCGAGTTGGTCGAGTTGGATCTGGGCGATGCCCCCGCGGACGTGGCCTCGCTCAATGGCGTCCTGCCCCGGCTGCCCCGCCTCCAGCTCCTCAAGGCGGCACATGTCTCGGGGCACCCGACGCATCTGGATCTCTCCCAGCTGGCCCACCCGGACCAACTCCGGGCCCTCAGGCACCCCTGCGACACCGCCCATTTCGACCTGCTGACGGGGCTGGAAGAGCTCGCCGGCAGTCTCAGCGATCGCCTCTTTGCCGAGTTAGCGCCCCACCTGCGCCGCGTGGCCATTTTCCGGTACTGGGGCGCCTCGCCCGTGGCCATGCCGCGCTTGGTGGAGTACGAGGGCCAATCGGGTAGCTGCCCGCCGGATGCCTGGACGACCCTGGAACGCGCCACCCTGTTTGGCACCGCCGAGGCCCAACTTCGGCTTGTCGCTCCCCGGCTGCGCCATTTGGCGGTCCTCCGTGGACCAGGACCCGATACCGCCTGTTTGAAGCGGCTGGAGGCGCCCCTGCTGGAGAGCCTGGAGTATGTGGTGTGGATCGATGGGCAGATCGAGGATGTCGAGGTGCACTGCCCCTTGCTCCGCTCGCTGACCCTGCGGGCTTTCACGGGACGGCTGGTCCGCTCCTTCGGCGCGAGCGGCTTCGTGTTTTTTTTCCCCTCCCCCTCGATTTGACCTGCCCCCACACACCCTGCCCCCACACCATGCAGCCCCTGATTGATTATTTCACATCTTCTTCATGTGTGTTCCCCGACGTTTGCAGCCGCATTGGCCGTGGCGCTGTGCGGGCCAGCGATTTGACCAGCTGCGCACCCTGATCATCGAAGGTTCCACCAATTCGGAGTACCAAAATTCGGACTTCCCCGCCGTTTTCCGAGCCGCGATCGCCCTCGCGCCCAACCTGACCACCCTGAAAGGTCCCGCCCTCCCATGGGAAATTCTCACTCACCTCCTCCTCCTCCTCCTCCTCCTCCTCCCCAGGCATCGCCCTGACCGACCCCGACCACCTCTCCATCCTGGCCGATCTCTGCTCGGGTGCCCTGCTGCCCCACCTCACCCACCTCGATGCCACCGCCTCCACCAGGCCCAAGGGCCTTCGGCTCCGGTGCAGCCCCATCCTCCGGGTGCTCACCCTCCGCCTCTATCAACCCCTTCCCCGGCACATCCTGCGAATTGAGGGCCCGGCCCTCGTCCGGCTCCAGGTGGAGGCCACCCGAATGCCCCCGCTGGTCATCGAGGCGCCCCGGCTGCGTGCCTGCCGCCTGGAGGCCCGCTCCTACCAGCCCACCGTCCGCCTGGCGGCCCCCGCCCTTCGGCGGCTCTCCTTCGAGTGCCACAACGACAACCTCTCGGCTCTCCCCGCGGCCCTGGCCGGCCTGCAGGCCCTGGACCAGCTGCGCCTGGTGGTGCCCTGGCTCCCGAGCGGGGTCGTCACCCAGATTCTGGCGACGGCCCCGGGCCATCCGCTCATCGACCTGACCCTCCTGGTCCGCGGCCCGGCCAAGACCGCCCCGCTGGAGGTGGCCCTGCCGCCCTGGGTCCGCTCGCTGGCGGTCATGGAGCGGGCCGTCGAGGTGCGGCTGCAGGGCGGGGCGGGGCTGGAGAGCATCGATGTGGCCCGGGTCACCAAGCTGACCATCCCCCCCGAGGATGGCCCCGCCACCACGCACCACCCCAACCTGGTCCGGGCCACGGGCCACGGGCCCACGTATGGCGGCGGGCCACCGGCATTCCCCCCGCCGGCGGGCCTCCCCACCACGGGGTGCCGCGTGGCCACCCGGTTTTGGCGGGTCTGATGATGAAGAGCGTGGTGTTCGTGTGCCTGCGGAGGGTCGCGTCTCCTTTAAATTGGGTTTTGGCGGGTCTGATGATGATGAGTGCGGTTCGTGTGTTTGATACACGACGTGGACCATCCTGTAAATTGAATGTGACTGTCATGATCATTTTTTTGCCTTCTTCATCCTTCCCTCCTTCTTGCTTCTTAATTTGATGCTCCCGCGCATTGACTGCAATCGTGTTTTGGTTTTTTCCTTTTCATCTTCGCGCAGGGAAATGGTTCTTGCGAATGCAAAAGCGCGACGTTGCGTTGGATGAATCGTCAGGATTCGTTGCGAAGACTGCACAGGGGGATGGAGGGAGGGACGTCGTGGGGCGCGCCCCCTCACTCGTTGCGCTGCTGCTCGAAGATGGACCAGACGGCGCCCCTGCAACGGCAGCCAGAACACACCCGCGTTAAGTCGGGAGGGAGGAGGGAGGAAAGGAAAGGGTGTGAGGGGGGGACATTGGCAGACAGACAGGTTGACGATGGTGGCGGCGGGGAAGATGCCATGGTCGCGGATCTCGGGTACGCCCCGCAGCTCGGCGCAGGGGCACTCGCCGTCGTTCACCCAAAACTCGATGTCGCCCCTGTTGCAACAAAGCCAGCCAACCAGCCCCGAGGAGGCGGAGTCAGAAGGGCGAGGACGACGAGGGGGGGGCAGGACAGACCGGTCGATGTCGATCCGCATGCGCACCCGATCCCCGCTCCTGTAGCCCTTGGTGCTGGGGGCCACCAGCTTGCCCCGTGAGAAAATCCCCGAATCGCCACCTGCCCGTCCCGCATTATCGTGGAGGCCCCTGCGGTGAGCAGCATTTGTCCGTTGGTGTGTAAAAAAAAAAATGTGTCGAAGACGGACCATCCCAAAATGCCCCGGGGACTCCCGAACCCAAAGGTGGTTTCCCATTGGGTTGGGGGCTTGGGCCCGGGTATGCAGCCCAGGCTGTAGCAACTTCCACCGGTCCTGCCCCCTGAAAATGGGCGATGTGAACTCGATCAAAAGAGTGGAAGATTGAACGGCAGCGGACCCATGAGAACCGTGACATCGACAACCCCATGGGTGATGACATCATCCGACATCAAGATCAGGTGGGCCCCGCCACGCGTCGTCACGGACGCGACACGGTCGCCCTCCGTCAGAGCGATGGCGGACGATTTCAGAGCGGCAGAGAAGCGAAGTGGGGGATGAACGGAGAGGGGTCTCCCGGAAAGATTCGGTGACGATGCGGAGGCCACCTTGGAGAGGAGAACCACACAGACGAGCGTATGAAGGTGTCACTCCTCAGGTAGTGGGTGGTGCTGTGGTGTTAAAGTTCGAACTGTGACAAATGGGGCACGCCATCACACCAGGGACCGTTTGGAAGATTTCAGACCCGAGCATCTAGGTGGAATCTCCGGCGGAGGTGACGACTTTCCGGCATGTCAACGTGGTGGCGGTGATCGTCCCCCCCCGGGCTCAAGTGGATTGTTCCTTCCCGCCGCGCAGCCTTTGACAAAACGAAAGACGAGTGGCACCACATTTCTTCTCAGTGTCCTCCCCTGAAACACGTTGTCCAGGCGAAGTTGAGATGGGAAATGGGAGTCAATCTTGTGAAATCTTCTCGACTGTGTGATTTTTTCTCGTGAGCCTCCTCCGAGGCTACACTCACACGAGACTGACTTGAAAATTGCCAGTTTGCACGACTGCCTTCAACGCACCAAGGAGATTGCGTGCTGGCCCCAGTCAGTAACACTAGAGGCACCACCGCATTCCCTCGCAAAGTTGAACAACACGAAACACGGCGGCATGCGCCTTCCTAGCCTCGTCTTGCTGGGCCCAATGGGGGGCCAGGCTGCACACGATCTCCTCGATGGTGTCCTTGATGGGCCCATGGTCCATCCCGAAGGGCCTCCAGTGCCCGCCGGGGATCGGTTGGACGAAGAGCTCTCTCGGGAACCCTTCTTGCTCCCTCTGTTGTAGTTCCATCCTGACAGAACGAGCGCAGAGAACCCCCAGGGCAGGCCCTCTTTTTCAAAAGGCCCATATGGTCATCCAAGCTGGGGCACCGCCACTAGGGGACAAAGTCCATTGCTCGGCTCAACGAGCTCAGCTCATCTGCTTCACAATCTCACTGATGGTGCCCTTCAGGGCGGTCAGGTCCATCCCGAAGTACTCCTCGAGCGATTGCCTGACGATTTTGAGCGAGATGCAGTCCGAGGCGAGGTCGATGCACTTGCCGCTTATCAGCAGGGCCCGAATTTGCTCGACGAGAGCATTCCTGGAGGGGGCCTTCCATGAGATAAGGAAGGCCGGATGGGGGGGGGGGGGGGGGGGGACAGAGAGGATGATGTCGGCGGTGGTGGGGATCAGATCGAAAAATCACACCACCGTCCAAATGCCGAAGGAGGGCGGCCGACGGGGGTGGGTGAGGGGCCGCACAGCAAAAAAATCCGGCACCGAACCCCCGACCTGCTGCCGGAGCACATTGACCTCTTCCTCGAGGTCAATAATCTCAACCGTGAGGTCATCGACTTCATCCTGCAGGCGCTGCTGGGCAGCGAGGCTCTGGGCGAGGGCTTCCTTGGTGGTATCGCTCTCGGCCTTGGTGCGTTCAAAGGCCACCTGGAGGCAGGCCAGATGCTGGGCGGAGGCGGTGGCCAGGTGGTCCGCCATCCGGCACCGGGTAATCTGCCCGCCACGCCAAAGTCGGGGCGTTGGGGGAGAGCGTGGATGAATACGAGGAAAATCCGCAACCCGAAACGCACCACTCAATGCGCAGGGCGGACCTTGGCGTCGCATCCCGGGATGGTGCAGGGCAGGGGGGCCTCGGGGCACTGGGCCCGGTGGGCGTCGAGTGCCGAGCGCTGGAACGGCTGATGGCAGTCCGGGCAGGGCGCCTCCACGGCAGGACACACCGTCCCCAGATGGGCCTGCGCGGAGCAGAGCGAGAATATGCGGTGGATTTGCGAGGGCGCTTCAGGAAGAATGCCTCGCCTTTCGCGCCATGCGTTACAACATCAAGGTGAACGAGGGGGGGGGGGGGGGATATACAGACGGGGAGCTCTTTCCTCGCGATCATCTGGAGACACTTCTCACATGGCACGGGCTTCCATTCGCACGCGTCCAGATGCCCTGCCGAATCAGAAGAATGAGATGCCCAGGTGATGAGGGGGCGGACCGGGCAGGGCGCATGCCGGACAGCGGTGGGTGCATCCCGGGTGGGAGCATCCGACCACACGCTGGCTGCATTCTTGGGTCTGGTGCCGGGCCAGATCCTCCAACTTCCCCTGCCACTCGCACGGGCGCTGTGCAACAGTGGGGGTGACGGGGTGGTCAACCAACAACAGAAACGAATCGGACCTGCGTGCAACGCACTGTGAGTTGCTGAATTAGGGAGTTAAAGAAAGGATCCCGGTTAAAATGGGGTTCGGCGAGTTGCTGCCGGCAGCATCTGGCGTGACGTTCCCGAGAGTGTGGCAGATGATGCGATGAGGAGAACAGTGGCTGGGGTCATTTGTTTCACCCACTGTTGGCAGCAAGTCTCGCAGGCTTTGTGGCTTCCCCGGCACATAAATGTCACGGCCTGCCTCATTACTCCTACAAAGAAATGATGTGGTGTATGCAAAAAAGGACGCCCGCCTCTGCAAACCGTGACAGATGGGACACACCATCACATCCGGGACCGTTTGAGCAAAGATATCGGCCGGGAAACCCTCTTGCGGCGCGTCCACCTCCATTCCGGATTCCCGGCGATAGCGTGTTCAACCTCACAGGTATGCAGACTGCACCCAATCATAACGATGCCGCAGCCGCGGCAGGAGGGACGGCAAGTTCAATGAATGCGCTTGCATGTCGTGGGAGATCGTCCTGGGAACGATGGGGCTATTGATTATCCTTTCTGTCTTGACGGGGATGAACATCGAACGCCGCGCGTGCTCTTCTGTTGCGGAACGCAATCTGTGAATCTCCCCCCTGGGGTCGGGTGGCCGTATCTCCGGAGTCGAGGGTGGCATGGCTAACTTTAGCGATCGTTGGCGACCGAGTCGCCATGAGTAAGCTGCGGACCCGGAAATGAATAACTTGGGGCTCGAACCCCTGACCCGCGTGGTCCAAAAAAAACGTAGCCCCGCTGCACTGGCCCCCCCCCCCCCCCCCAAAAAAAAAAAAAAAGACCAAACGAAAATGCCGAAGTCGCCGCGAGCCTGTATTGTGTCCATCAACAAGCGGGACAAGGGGAGTGAGGATGGAGCGAGCGGTGCGTTGGTGCGCCCGGGTGTGCCGGGAACGGGGGGGTGGACAGGGGGACGCAGGCGGCCTCACAAAGCAAGCAAAGAGAGTGCCTTCGCCACTTGGAGTCCTCTTGTTCTTCAAACGCGAGCAACAAACGTGAGATGCTCGACCCAATCATCGTCGTGCTGGCGGGTGATGAGGCCCCCGCTCACGGCTCCCTCGGGCCAGCCGATTTCGTGGTTGAGGAAGGGCGGATAGGTGGCCACGCCCACGGGGCCCGACCAATCATAATCCACGATGACCAGCCGCGGAGCGGGGGCCATGGTGGCACCGACATTGATATCCCGCAAGTCCCCGTGCACCCATCCCTCGGCATGGAACCGAGCAACGGCGTCTTTGAGGGGGCCGGCCAAGGCCAACCGCAGGTCCGGGTCCAGCGCATACCAGGGCTGGCAGTCCGTCAGTTCCTCCATAATGACCAGAACATGGGAGGGCCTGGTGGCAGCAGCGGCAGCGGCAGCAGCGGCAGCGGTGGCAGAATTGATGGCAGCGAGGAGGGGCGGAGAAACAGTGGATGTCGGCGCGGGGTGTGGCCGAAGGGGAATGGGAATGGGGTCCAGCGAGGGCAACCGGTAGCATGCGATCAAGGCAGGAGCGAAGCCGGCCGCGAAGGCGGCCTGATGGGCTGCGAGCCCGTAGTCGCCCGCGGCAATCTTGAGGACAACGGGCAGAGCAGCGGCGACACCACCCGCCGTCTGGAGAGGATGGGGTCAAGAGGCACACGTCACCCCCGGCAGAGAAGCAGACCTTGCTGGGGATGATGCGCGCCTTGAAGCAGCACTGCGAGCCGCCCATCCGGCTGACAATCTCGAGCTGACCGAGGCCCTTCAGGTCGGAGGCGGCGAAGAAGAACGGGGACTGCGAGGAGGGAGGACAGGGGGGAACCTCGGTCCGGTGCGTCATCTCCAGTTCGGCGAGCGCCTCCCGGAGGGCCCAGAAAAGCCTAAGGGTGCGGTCCTCACACCGGCAAAATTCTAGGTTGGACTCTTGCGCGCTAGGTACCTCAGGTTTTGGAGGAAACCTCTTGTGTGGGAATAACCAGAAAAAGCACGAGATGGTGGAGGGATTGCTCACTGGGGGACCAGCCGCTGCACGATCTCCTTGATGGTGTCCCTGATGGCGCTCAGGTCCATCCCGAAGTGCTCCTCGAGCTTCTGCCGGATGGCCCTGAGCGAGATGCTGCCCGTTGCGGGGTCGCGGCAGCATGGGGGGTTGGCCAGCAGGACTGCAACCTGGCGGGTGAGGGCCGCCTCGGAGGGAAGCTGCTTCATCGTCGGATCCTCCGCCGCCTCCTCCTCTTCATCCTCCTCCTCCTCCTCCTCCTCTTCCTCTTCCCTCGCCGGCGTCAGGATAACCATAAACGACCTCATCACCCATTTCCCACTCCGCCGCTGCCTCCTCCCATTCCCATGGATGGTCACCGCCATCAATATACCCATCATCGTCCTCCTCCTCATCATCATCATCATCACTGCCATCCCGCTCCCCCGTAGGCTTCTCTGCACTCGTCCTGGCCGACGGATGCATGGTCTGCACGACGGCGAAGAGAGCGTTGTGATGCATCTGATCATCAAGAAGAAGGGGGACGGGGTGGATGAGCGGAGAGTGGATGGATGGACGGGTGGATGGGGTGGAATGGTGACGGTGTGGTTGGGGGAGGGGAGGAGGAGAGTGGAGGGGGAGGAGGGGAGGAGAGGCAGGCGAGGGGAAAGGAGGGGAGGAGGGGAGGAGGGCACGAAGAGACGTGCCAACAGGACGAAGCCGCGATCAAAACCCGACCTGCCGACCTGCTGGAGCTGCTTCTTGAGGACATCCACCACACCCTGCAGATGCTGCTGGGCTGCGGCGCTGCGCGCGAGGTCGGCCCGGCAGGCGTCCAGGGCCGCCTTGGTGGCCGCCTGCAGGCGGGCCAAGTGGGGCGGGTCCGGGGCGGTGGCCAGGTGGTTCTCCAGCCGGCACCGGGCAACCTTGTAAGTGTTCCCACCGGGGGGAGGGAGGAGGAAGGGAGGGAGGGAGGAGGGGGCCACAAACAAGAAGGGCGACAGGCAGAGAAAAGGGTGGGTTAGTGGTGAGAGATCACGTGACGTAACGGCAAATCAGAACGTCAGGGATGTCTCAGCTCTCAGCTGCCGTAAAATACGTACGCAAAAAGGGACGAACACAGTGCATGGTACGAAAGTCGGGTCCTACGAACTGGAGCATACGGTCGACCGTGAGTGGCATGAGAGGAAGTGTGCTTTTCTCCTCGGCGGCGCTGGGGGGGAGGGGGAGGGAGGGGGCGGACCTTGGCGTCGCATCCCGGGACGGGGCAGGTCTGCAGGGCCTCAGGGCACTGGGCCCGGTGGGATCGGCTGGTGGCAGTCCGGGCAGGGCTGCGCGTCCTCCCGGCAGGGCAGACCGGCGTCTGAGAGATTGTCGATGTACATGTTCCATGACCCTGATGTGTGTGTGTGTGTGTGTGGGGGGGGGGGGGGGGGGGGGGGGAGGGAGGAGGGAGGATGAAATCTGAGATCGGGGGGGGGGGGGGTGAGATGATGAGGCACCTCCTCCTCCACACCACCATCGCCACCACCGGGTGAGACCAGTGGCGGTGGCCCCCGAGGGAGAAGTCACCACTGGCGGGTCGCTTGGCCCGGGGGCGACTTGACTTGTGCCCTCGAATATGGTATCCACTTCTTTCACGGTGTTGGGGTCTGTGAACGGACAGTGCCCTGGGCCTCACGATAGCTGCATTCGTGTGTCTGGTGCCGGGCGAGGTCCTCCAACTTCCCCTGCCACTCACACGGGGGCTACCAGAGAGGAACGTTGGATCGAAAACAATGGATTGATCATCAGGCGGGGAAAAACCGAACCTGTGGACAATGGACCGCCAGCTGCTGAATCAGAGAGTTGAAGTAGGGGTCGCGATTAAAGTGGGGTTTGATCAATTCCTGCCGGCAGCATCTAAAGAGTGGTGTCACCGATGATGTGGCGCGGGCACAGACGGGCAGGTGACGGATGCCCCTTGTGTTTTTATCCACCTCTCACAACAGGCCTCGCAAGCTTTGTGACTGCCCTGGCACATCAGAGTGACTGCCTGCCGCATTACACCTAAGAGGGCATCAAAAAAAAAAAAACCCCATTGGCAGAAACACAGACATTGGCAGATGGGGCACACCATCACATCGGGGATCGTTTGAGCAAAGAGCTCGGTTGGGAACCCCTCTTGTTCCATCTTGTCAGATTTGAATTACATGACGAGGGCTGGGGAAACCCCGGGGAGAAGGTCGGTCGACAGGCATGTCAAAATCATCACTTCTCCAACAAGCTTGCAGCTCCCGGGTAAGCATGCTGCTCCATCCCGCCACCCCAAGTTCCCCTCCCGCCGCCCTTGACAAAACGAATGACAATTTTCAAGTTGCCACGAACAAACGCTGGCACCACCGCAGCAATCTGACACTTCCCAAGACCAAGTTGAACAACACGAAACGCACCACACAATGCGCCTTCCCCCTCGCCTCTCGTCCTGACGGTTGTTGCTGTGCTGGGCTCACTGGGGGGCCAGGCTGCACACGATCTCCTTGATGGTCTCCTTGACGGGGCCCAGGTCCATCCCGAAGTGCTCCTCGAGCCTCCACCGGAGGATTCTGAGCGAGATGCAGCCCGTGGCGGGCTCGGTGCCTTTGCCTCTGGCCAGCAGGGCCTGAATCTGGCGGGTGAGGGCATCCCGGGATGGAATGGTCCGCTCACCATCGGCGGGTCTCCGGGTCGCCGTCGGAAACGAGGACTGCGCCAGAGAACGAGGCGGTGCGGTGGTGTGGGGCCAGATTGAATGGATGGGCGCGGGGTGGGTGGATGGGCGGGACGGATGGGGCGGAACTGGATGGACGGGGCGAAGGTGGGGTCCGCACAGATTCATATGCAGTGCAGATCGATGGGAACCCAATGGGGGGCAGCCAACAATCAACCGACGGCAAGCAGAAGGTGGAAGGTGGGCGACGGGGGTGGAGAGAGAGCGAGGGGGTGGGTGGGTGGGTGTGTAGTGACAAAGCACACAAAGAGGATGAGCTCGTCTGACCTGTTCCCTGAGGGCATCCATCTCACCCTGCACGCGCTGCAGGGCGGCGGCACTTTCGGCCCTGGTCCGCTCGAGGTCGGCCCGGCAGGCGTCCAGGGCAGCCTTGGTGGTATGCTGCAGGCGAGCCATGTGCGGCAGGTCCGAGGTGGTGGCCAGGTGGTCCTCCAGCCGGCACCGGGCAACCTTGGAAGTGTTCACGTCATAACGACGGGCCGTGAGGTGAGCGAGAGGAGATGGATGAAGGTGAAGTGTCGCTGGATGGTTTTTTCCTTCGGCGCGGGGGCGGACCTGGGCATCGCAGCCCGGGACGGGGCACGCCTGCAGTGCCGAGGGGCACTGGGCCCGGTGGGCGTCAAGGGCCGAGCGCGGGATCGGCTGGTGGCAGTCCGGGCAGACAGTCGCCTGATGGCCCCCCCAAGTGGCGAGCCCCACAGTGTAACCAGTGTCGCAACGTCCACGAATGAAACGCATGTGCGAAATTGACACCCACTTTCACCCGCGCTGGTGCGGGTGAACAGCGGGTGGGGGTTTGGGAGCAGCCGACCTCACCCTGGCTGCATTCCTGGGTCTGGTGCCGGGTCAGGTCCGCCAACTTCCCCTGCCACTCACAGGGGTGCTGCGAGAGGGAGGAATGTTGCGAAGGATGAAGAATCAGCTGGAGGGGCATTACCAAACCTGTGGGCAACGAACGGGCAGCAGCTGAATCAAAGAGTCGAAGGAGGTGTCGCGGTTATAGTGGGGCTCGGCCAATTCCTGCCGGCAGCACCTAGAGGGGAAAAAAAAGAATGTGTCAAGATGAGGCGCGAGAACAGACGGGCATGTGGCGGGTTGATTCTTCATCCACCTTTCGCAGCAGACCTCGCAAGCCTTGTGATTTCCACGACACAGCAGGGTGACAGCCTGCCGCATGACGCCTACCACCCGAATTACGTCCACCCGAGCTGCTCACGGAAACAAACCGTGGCAAATGGGACACACCATTACATCGGGGATCTCTTGGACGAAGAGCCCCCTCGGGAACCCTTCTTGCTCCCTCTGTAGTTCCATCCTGACAAAATGACGAGCACCCTGAAGAACCCCAGGGGAGGGCAGGCATGTCAACTCGAAGTCAGCCAGCCTCAGCCTCGTGTGGCTAACTAAGGGTACCTGAGAAATTGTTTATCATCAATTCCCCCCTCACATCACTCCCCGATAGGCATCGCCCTCACCGGCCTCAAAATGCATCGGCACTTCATCACCTTCACCTTCTTCCAGCCGGGGGGCATCGGCCTCGCCTCGTGGTGTTCCACTTGGTCGGTATGTATGTCACCATCCCAAATCGCCCCGACAGCAAGACAGGAGGAGAAGGTGGATGGGAAGAGCGACGACCTCCCTCCCCGCAGGTTTTGAGGACGAGCCCACCCGGCGAGCCTGACGCTGCCGGCGTCCACACGCGGGGGAGAGGGGTTCGGTCTCTTGCCCAGTGGACACGCCCATGATACCTGTCGAATGCCTCTGTCCCCTGGTGATGGTGCAGCAGCCAATCCATTCATGCGTGAGCGACCATTCTCTAACGCCCTCCACGCTCCTCCACTTTCGGAACCCGTGGTGTCAAAGGGGAGCGGACGTTCTATTGCTGTTGATTGGACGACCCACGGCGGCAGGATGCGTGGGGGCGATGGGGGGAAATACGGTGATTTGGGGCAGAGAAGACGGCGGTCATAGCCACCAAAGCGGTGCAGCGGTGGCGATGCGCGGTCGGGGGGCCAGGCTGCGCACGATCTCCTTGATGGTGTCCTTGGCGGGGCCCAGCTTCATCCCGAAGTGTTCCTCGAGCTTCTGCCGGACAAGCTTGAGCGAGATATCGCCCGACGGGTCGGTACAGTCGCCTCGGTCCAGCAGGTCCTGAATTGGCCCGACGAGGGCGCCCCTGGATGGGACCTTCCATCGATGCAGGGATGCAGGGCATCGATGAAGAGGGGGCGGAGAGAGAACAATGTCGGACAGCAAAAAACAAACACACACACACACACACACACACACACACACACACACACACACACACACACACACACACACACACACACACACACACACACACACACACACACACACACACACACACACACACACACACACACACACACAACAAAATGGGACAGAGGTTTGGAGACGAGGGGGCCAGCGCACACAACAAGAGGGGCGAGGGGAAGAGAAGAAGAAAAAAACCGCGCATTCAATACGTAATCTGACCTGCTGCTCCAGCCGGTGGACCTGCCCCTTGAGGTCATTGACTTCATCCTGCAGGCGCTGCTGGGCAGCGAGGCTCTGGGCGAGGGCTTCCTTGGCGGCATCGCTCTCGGCCTTGGTGCGTTCAAAGGCCACCTGGAGGCAGGCCAGATGCTGGGCGGAGGCGGTGGCCAGGTGGTCCGCCATCCGGCACCGGGTCAGCTGCCACGCCACGCCAAACAAAGTCGGGGCGTTGGGGGGGAGAGCGTGGATGATACGAGGAAAATCCGCAACCCGAAATGCATCACTCAATCGCGCAGGGCGGACCTTGACATCGCATCCCGGGATGGGGCAGGGCAGGGGCGCCTCGGGGCACTGGGCCCGGTGGGCATCGAGTGCCGAGCGCTGAAAGAGCAGATGGCAGTCCGGGCAGGGCACCTCCACGGCAGGACACACCGTCCCCAGATGGGCCTGCGCGGAGCAGAGCGAGAATATGCGGTGGATTTGCGAGAGTGTGGGGAATATGCGGTGGATTTGCGAGAGTGGGGAGAACACGCAGTGGATTTGCGAAGGCGCAGGCGACAAGTTCTCGCGCCATGCACATCAGGGAGGAGAGGCTACAGACGGGGAGCTCTTTCCTCGCGATCATCTGGAGACACTTCTCACATGACACGGGCTTCCATTCGCACGTGTCCAGATGCCCTGCACGCGCGCGAATCAGAAGAACGATGCCCAACAAGGAGGTGAGGGCGCGCGGACCAGGCAGGGTGCAGGCCGGACAGCGGTGGGTGCATCCCGGGTGGGAGCATCCGACCACACGCTGGCTGCATTCTTGGGTCTGGTGTCGGGCCAGGTCCTCCAACTTCCCCTGCCACTCGCACGGGCGCTGTGCAAAAGTGGGGGTGACGGGGTGGTCAAACAACAGAAAACGAATCGGACCTGCGTGCAACGCACTGCGAGTTGGCTGAATTAGAGAGTTGAAGAAAGGATCCCGGTTAAAATGGGGCTCGGCGAGTTGCTCCCGGCAGCATCTGGCGTGACGTTCCCGAGAGTGCGGCGGCAGAGGATGCGATGAGGAGAACAGACGGGCAGGTGGCTGGGGTCATTTGTTTCACCCACTGTTGGCAGCAAGTCTCGCAGGCTTTGTGGCTTCCCCGGCACATAAATGTCACGGCCTGCCTCATTACTCCTACAAAGAAATGATGTGGTGCATGCAAAGGGCCCGCCAACTGCAAACCGTGGCAGATGGGACACACCATCACATCCGGGACCGTTTGAGCAAAGATATCGGCCGGGAAACCCTCTTGCGGCTCGTCCACCTCCATCGAGATAGCGTGTTCAACCTCACAGGTATGCAGGCTGCACGCAATCATTTTCTTTCTTTCTTTCTTTCTCGTGCCTCGTGGGAGGCTAACTGAAAATTACAAGAGGAGAATCTCAAAAGGTTTCAGTTTGTCGCGAGAGGAACTTTCAACCTTGTGGTGCGTCCTCGGAAACAGATTGAGCGGTTGGCGATACGCAACCACGCGCCAACCCCACCTACACCCAGCCCAGTACAATCATAATATTGGCGCGATGTGCAGGGTGGGCGAACGAGGTCACGAAGATTGCTGGCCCGCTGCTGCCGTTGGCGGCTGAGGGACTCTTGTCTTTGCGCCCCGCTTGCAGAAAGAGGAGGAGAAGGTCTCTCCTCTCCTCGTCACACCATGGACCAAATGGCGTCCCTGCAGAATTCAAGGAACGTGAATAGTGAGTGAGAGCAGCCGCGCGCGTCTGAGTGTCAGATTGAAGGAGGAGGGTGTCGCACGGACTTGTTGTAGATGGTGGCTGCGGGAAAGATGCCATTGTCGCGGATCGCGGTCACGCCATGCAGCTCGGCGCAGGGATCACCGTTCACCCAAAACTGCAGGTCGCCCCTGCGCCCACCACCCCGGTGTTGAAGGTGAAAGCGGTGCGGGAGAGGCAGCAGACCGGTCGATGTCAATCCGCATGCGCACCCGATCCCCGCTCTTGTAGCCCTGGGTGCTGGGGGCCACCAACCGACCGAGGGAGAACACCCCCATATCGTCGTCTCTCTCGCCCGCGCTATGGAGCCCCCTACAGAACCAATGTCCGGTGGTGTCAGAAAGAAGCATCAAACTGACCATCCCAGAAGGCTGGAGGATGAACTCCCGTACCCAAAGGGAGATTCCCATTGGGTTGGGGGCCGGGGACCCGCTAAGCAGCCCAGACTGTAGCACGTGCCGCCGGTCCTCCCACCTGAAGATGGCGAGATGACACTCAAAGGGTGGAGGCAAAACGGACCCGTGATGACCGTGACATCGAGAACCCCATGGGTGATGACCTCGTCAGACATCAAGACCAGGTGGCACCTGTCGCCGGTCGTTACGGTCGCCACGCGGCCTCCCTCCGTCACCGAGATGGCGGGCGATTTCAGGGTGTCCGAGAAGCAGATCGGATGCCGTGCGGGGGGACTCCGGGGAGGGCGGCGGGATGGCAGTCGCAGCGGGGAGGAGGTTCGTGCCTTGGAGGGGCGAAGAGAATCATAATGCGCCCTATGTGGATGATCTCCAAAGACACAACATGTTGTCCTCTCCCAGTTCCACGGACTCCTGTCAGGCGGGGGCACAGGTGGGGGGGGCGGCACCAGCAGCGCATGGTCGGAGGAAGGCAGACCAACTGAGGGACAGCGGGGACGGCATCTCCATGGATTTGGGCGCCTTGCACGTGCTGCAGACAACGGGACGAGAGGAGACGCATCGAAGCGATGAAGACAAGAAGAACGGGAGAGGGGGACCGTATAGAGTAGAAAAGGTACAAAAGCCGCAAAAAGCCGACCTGCATTAAGCGCTGGAACTGCTCCTTGAGGGCATCCACCTCACCCTGCAGGCGCTGCTGGGCGGCATGGCTTTCAGCCTTTGATTGTGCCAGTTCATCCTCAAGGCGCTTCCGGGCGGCGGCATCCTCAGACTTGGCAGCTGCGAGGTCAGCCCAACACGCGTCCAGGGCCGCCTTGGTGGCTGCCTGCTCCCGGCTCAGGCAGGCCACGTGCTGCGGGGCAGCGGTGGCCAGGTGTCCGTCCATCCGACACCGGGCAACCTGGCCCGCAAGAGAAAAGAACGTCATTGTGGGAATGATGAAGTTGCGATTCGAGCGGGAGTGATCTCTCAGTCTTCACTCGTGGGTCGACTACCAAAGGCGGACCTGGGCGCCGCAGCCCTGGATGGGACAGGGGATGGATACCTCGGGGCACTGGGCCCGGTGGGCGTCGATGGTCGAGCGCGGGAATAACTGACGGCAGTCCGGGCAGGGCACCTCCACGGCAGGGCACACCGTCGCCAGGTGGGCCTGCATGGAGCGAACCCGGGGGGAGATGAGCGGTTGCGGGGTGCAAGGAGAAAGGGTGCACAGACGGGGAGGTCCTTCCGTGCCATCACCCGACGACAATGCCCACATGGCACGGGCTTCCACTCGCACGTGTCGAGGTGCGCTGAAGAATGTGTCGGGCAGGTCTGATGCCTGAAAATGGCGTGTACATCCCACATGGGAGCAGCCCACTTCACGTCGGCTGCATTCCTGGGTCTGGTGCCTGGCGAGGCCTTCTAACTTTCCGCGCCACTCACACTATCATGATGGGCGGCGCGGATGAGAGGTGAGTGAATCAAACAGTCGGACCTGGGTGCAGTGTACTGGGAGTTGCTGAATCAGGGCATTGAAGAATGGGTCCCGGTTGAAGCGGGGCTCGACCAGTTGCTGCCGGCAGCATCTAACGTGAGATATTTTGTTCGATTGTGAGACCGACGATGGCAATGGGAGAACAGACGGGCAAGTGGCGGGCGTCTTTTCCTTCACCCACCGTTTACAGCAGGCCTCGCAGGCCTTGTGGCTTCCCTGACAGATAAACGTCACGGCCTGCCGCATCACTCCTAATTTCCCGTTGAATTTGCGGATGAGATGCGCAAGAGCAATAACGCAGGGCAGCAAACCCTGACAAATGGGGCATAGCATCACACCAGGGACCGTGTGATCGAAGATCTCGGTCGGGAAGCCCTCATCCGGCACGCCAACCAGCATTCCCTCTCTCCCCTCAAAGGGGATTTCGACTACCTCGCGTTTTGAATGATGGGTTCGAGTTCTTCGATCAAAAAGTGCATAATGCATAATGCGATGGCGTGCCCCATTTGCCAAAGTAGGTACAAGCACAGCATGTCTCTGTACGTTCGGCTCTTCTCAAAAAAAGGCATGTGAAAAACTGGTTGTGCCGCCACAAGCCCTCATGCCAGTCAGCAGTCTCGTGTTAATGCAGCCTCGTGTGAGGCTAACTAAGGAACCATGAGAAATGTCTGTTCAGCACTCGGCAACTGTTTTCCAGTCGATACTCGCCGTCGATTTTATTGCTTTCCAGTCGCACATAGAAGATCTTCGGTCGACACGACGACTTTTATTGGGTCACAGCCGCACATAGAAAATCTTGCCCGCGAAGACACTTGGCTCCATCCGTTTGGGTCCGTCGTAACCGACCCCCCGCACGAAGGCGATATCGGGGTCCTCGGGGCACGCCGTGAGGCGGTACCTGGCGTTGGTGTACTGGAGGGTGACACACTCCCCTGCGGCGAGGTCGACAGGCTCGCGGAAGACAATGGGCGCGAGGACGTTGACATTGCGGGGGTAAGGGCGTTCGCCAAGGGGGACCCAGCCTGCGTCGAGCGGGCCGGCGCGGCAGGAGGCCTTCCGACGGGAGACCGTCAGTGGCTGGCCCTTCAGCTTGTGGGCGTAGAGGGCGATGCCCACGAGGCGGATGGGGATCCGGGCCTGCAGGTCGAAGGCAAACCGGGTGTGGCAGGCCTTGAAGGCGAGCGGCAAGGGGACGTATAGGATCCAGGCGCCCGCCTGTGGGATGATGTCGTGATATCAGGTGGGGAATTGCTGTGTGAAGAAAGAGGCCGCGATGCTTCTTCCGATTTCGAGGGCGGGTGATGCTGGATGGTGATGATCCGTCAGACGTGGATGGGTGGAAAGAGAGGGGGGGAGGGGGAGGGAGGTGGGCAAGGTATCACAGCTGGTTGATCATCACACCATCAACGAATCCCCACCAGGAGGCGGTGCAGACCAGCTCGTCGACGTGGGCCGGTGCCGGTGCCGCTGCCGCGCGCGGTGGTGCTGGTGCTGGTGCTGGTGCTGGTGCTGGTGCTGGTGCTGGTGCTGGGGCCGCGCGCGGTGGTGCTGCCGGTGCTGGGGCCGGGGCCGGGTGGTCAGCGGCCGGTTCGGGGGCCGCCGGGATCGCGGGTGCGGGTGCGGGTGCGGGTGCAGCGACCGGAGCGACCGGGCCAGCGGCGGGTCGCAGCCGCTGCTTCCCCATCAGTCGCGTCGAAACAACAAAACCCCGTGATGAAAAACATTGGTCGGGGGGGAGGAGGAGGAGGAGGAGGAGGAGGAGGAGGAGGAGGAGGAGGAGGAGGAGGAGGAGGAGGAGAGAGAGAGAGAGAGTGGGGGGGGGCTTCGCCCTCATCGCCACACCAACGGAGCCCAGGTCTGGCCAGACCTGCTGCCTGATGATGATGAGCGTCCCCTCCCAAGAGGAGGGACGCACGCATTACATCACCCGCCCAAGAACAGGTCTGGACGTGCTGCCTAATGAGCGCCCCCCCACATCATCGGGCTGGCGGTTGCCACACCTCACAATGGTGTTTGTTTTTTGTTGCCCCATCATCGACAGAGGGGCGGCAGGCGGCAGGCGGCAGGCCAGTTGCCCACGCACCCCATGGGGGACATAGACCAGGAGTTGCCCACTGAGAACGCCCCCGCAGAGGGCAGGCAATTCACGGGCCGCCACACGCCCACCCATGGGCACGGACCATGACCTGCCCCCCTGAAGAGATGCCCCCATTCATCGACAGACACACACACAGACACATGGGCACGGACCATGACCTGCTCCCTGAGATCGCGCAGCTCATCCCCGAGCCGCCGGTGGGTCTCCTCGCGCAGCCGCAGGACCGCCTGGTAGACGTCCAGGGCAGCCTTGGTGGCCGCCTGCTCCTGGGCGAGGGCCCGACTCAGGCAGGCCACGTGCTGCGGGGCCGCGGTGGCCAGGTGGTCCGCCATCCGGCCGCGGGAGACCTGTTGGTGGGGTCACCCCCCCACCAGAGGACAGGAGAAGCGGTGGGCGGTGAGATGGGGTGGACGTGGCCAGGTGGGTCCGCCATCCGGCAGCGGGTGACCTGCGGTGGGGGGCCAACACAGGATCAGCGGTGAGCAGTGAGATGGGGGGCAGGGGGTGGCAGTGGTCGTGACGGTGGTGGTGACAGGGTTGGTGGTCCGCCAGACAGCGGGGAGATCTGTGTGTGGGGGCGAGGCTCTGCCAGTGGGCAACCACGAATTAGAGTGTTAAAAAAAAAAGGCGGCAGAAGTGGGTCGCCGGCAGAGACGCATCCGGGGATACAACAGCAGCGCGTCCATCACCACGCCATATGACGCACACATCTGCAGCACGGGGCGGACCTGGGTGTCACAGCCCTGGACGGGGCACGGCTGCAGAGCCTCGGGGCACTGGGCCCGGTGGGCATCGAGGGCCGGGCGCTGGAACAGCTGCAGACAGTCCGGGCAGGGCACATCCACGGCAGGGCAGACAACGCCCAGGTGCTCCTACCCCGGGGGGGATGGAGATGTGGGTGGGGGTGTTGGGGGCGATCGCGACATTGGGACGAACGTGCAGGAATGACCTGGGTATGGCGTGACGCGGTGTAGTGTGATGCGGGGGCAGGGGGATTGAGCTGGGGGTGAACCAGGATGGACGGACGATGAGGTCCTTCCGCGGCATCAGCGCCCCGCACTTGCCGCATGGCTCCGGCCTCCACGCGCAGCCGTCCAGGTGCGCTGGGTCACCGGGGGGATGATGACGATTGGATGAGTCATGTGCGAATACTCCCCACGGTGGGGAGGGTGGCGATGGAAGCCACACGAAAAGAAAAGAAAACTAACCTGACAAGGCGGATGCCGGACAGCGGTGGGGACATCCCGCATGGGAGCAGCCGACCTCGCGCTGATCGCATTCGGTGGTTTGGTGGCGTTCGAGGTCCTCCAACTTCCCGCGCCATTCGCATGAAGGCTAAACGAAATACCACAGTAGTGAACAGAGGAGGTGGCATTGAGACCGGACAAGTTGGCAATGCACAACCAGCTGCAGAATGAACGAATTGAAGAAGGGGTCCGGGTTGAAGTGGGGCTCTGTCAATTCCTGGCGACAACATCTGAAGGGATTTTTTCGGGCCAATGCGGATGATCTGAACAGTGAGAACGGACGGGCATGTGGCGGGCGCCTGATCCTTGACCCACTTTCGGCAGCAGGCTTCGCATGCTTTGTGACTTCCCCGGCACATAAACGTCACGGCCTGACGCATCACACCTAAGGACGGCAAAGTCAGTGGTCTCGGACAGATCCGAACAGACCGTGGCAGATTGGGCAGAGAGAGAGAGAGATAGCGTGTTCAACCTCAACGGCACGCAGACTAAGTTGAAATTCAAACTCAAATTATTACATTCAAGTCTGGCACTCTCCTGAGTCCTCGCATGCCACACGCGTCCACTAAGCGTGCGAATCGCAGATCCGCATTGACTCCCTCGAATTCTGTGGGAGCGCTCGGTGGAGATAGTCAATGGTCACTGACTTCCTGGTTCTTCGTCGTGCTCTTTGCGGGTCTCGTTTGTTCTCGCCTCCGTCACTCCTGATCGACGGCAATAGGACTTCGTTGCTCCGATCGCTTCGACCGGGCAAGATGGAGCTGGTGATGGTGTCGTCGGGGTGGTGCGTCGTGTGCGCGATCCGTCCGCCGCTCTCTAGGCGGCGCGACCTGGGGGGGCGCGGCTCCCCGCTCTCGCCGGTCTGCCGTCGGTCTTCCGCCTGCCGCCGCTCATGGTTGCCGCGCACCTCATGCCGAACAGGGCGAGCATGCTCTCCACCAGCTGCGTCCCGATGCGCCGGCAGAGGCTTTGCACATCCAGCTTGGCCTTGCCCCTCGACTCCAGGCGCTTTTTCCTGGCCTCCGCATTCTCCGGCGGCCGTGGCTCTCTGCCCTTCCTCTGCGGCGCTCCCAGCGGGCTCAGTGACAGCTCGAGGAGCTCCTGGTACGTCAGGCGCGGCACAATGCCTGTGCTCCCGAAGAGGAGGATGCGGTACCGGCACGCTCGCCCGCTCCTGGCGATGGCCTCACAGAGGGGCCCGTACTTCGCGCTTTTGGCCTGGAACGCCTCCTCAAAGTTCGAGGTGACCTGGATCTCCAGGACCTCCATCCCGCCGTCCGGCCGTTCCAGGACGATGTCCGGGTGCTGGTCCCTGGCCTCCGGCACCGCGGCGAGGACCTCTTCCGGGAAGGCTGCCTGCTTGTTGGTTCTGGCCACCCCGTGGTATCCGAACTTGTGCGGGACCCTCTGGGCCAGGAATCTGAAGACCCGGTCCGTGATGGCGTCACTCCTCTTGACGTAGTAGTCTCCGAACTTCCTGCCGCATCCTCCCAGCAGGTGGCTCTGCGTCTCGGGGGCCCTGCATCCAAAGGGGCACCAGCAGTCCCCTCCGCCGCCGAACCGGGCCGACACGGCCTTCACGCCCGGGAAGGCGTGGAAAAACCCGAAGCAGATGTTCCGGAGCTGCTGGACCGGGCGCGTGATCTTGCCAGCCCAGCCCGACGAGAGCTTCCCCTCCAGGGGGTCCAGGGTGTGCCACCACCCCGTGGGCGCCTTCAGCCATTCCTCCGTGATGTCCTCCTCGTTCCACCATTCGGCGGTCCGCTTGGCCGCCGCCTCGCTCAGCAGCCTGTAGCAGAATGGCAGGTCCCCTGCGGGCGGCCCGCTCGCCCTCGGTCCCACCGGGGTCTCCGCCTCATACCATGACATTGGGGACCGAATCAGCAAACAATTCAACTGGGAAGCCTTCTTCCAGGTGGTGGTACGTGGAAGATGGCAGCGGTGGCTTCGTGAGATCAGAATCCGAGAACAAGCGCCCCAACATGATTGCGCCTGCTGCTCCCAGGGGGAACACAGACTGGTGGAGGACGGGGGCGGAGCGCAGGGTTAGGGTTAGGACAGCACAGGGGGAGATAAAATTTTGTTGGGCTGTCTACGGCGGAAGGTCTGGAGAGGGTGCTGGACCTCCCGTCCCCGGGACAAGGCGCCCGCCCTAAGTTCTCGACTTCCATCCACGAAAGATTGTTCGCGTCCGCCCCCCGAAACTTACATTCGCCCCCCCGAAACGAGAAAAGGGGGCCCGATCGCTCATCTTGTTGCTTGTCGAAGGCGCCGGCGCAACGCCAAGCCATGAAAAAAAGAGGCACAAGAGCAATGATACAAGGGGGGGCCTCCGAGACAAGGCAGTACGAAAAGCGATGCGGGCGGAGCCGAAGAGACAAGCGTCGATGCGTCGAGGCAATCTGGAAGGGGAAAGAAAGAAGAAAAAAGGAGTCAGGCGGGGGTGTCGAAGGAGCGAGCATTCAAAGCCGGGACATTGACGAAAATGGGTAGAAGGGGATTGCTCAGATCAGCTCTAATAATCTCGGAAACATCACAGGGATCAGAACAGGTCTGTGGAAGAAGGTTTTCATCCTTGCAACCCCCACCCACCCACCCAGCATCTTCTTCTGGTTGCGAACGACAGACCCCCTTCAAGCCGTGGCAGCGGCGGCCGCGGTGGCGGGCTTGCTGGCGGCCTCCTTCTCGGCCTTGACGGCGTCGAAGCGGGGCTTGACGGTGGCCGTCAGGACCTTTTGGGTCATGAAGGTCATGAACTCGGCGCTCTGCTCGTGGCCCGGGACGCTCTCGATGGCGGCAACCAGGTGCAGGATGCCCTTGATGAAGTCCTGGAAAGCGAGGAAGCGAGGGGGGAAAGAAGGTCAGCGGTGGTGCCAGGAGGTCCTGACAAAGCGCAGGTCCAAAAAACGGAGGGGGCCGGTGGGGTTTTTTTTTGGGTTCAGATCAGCTCTAATAATGTTTTGATCGACATTGTGATTCCGACAAGCGTATAAACAAAAGGATCATCATGAAAAAAACCTCACAGGCGTCCCCCCGCGAAGAAAACAGGCAGGTGGGAGCGAGCAAAGAAAAACCCACGATGGCGCCAGTGTCGCGGACCTCGTGCTTCTCGGCCTCCTGCTTGACGGTGTTGGGGTTGGCGATGGCCTTCATGAGCTTGTCCAGGGACTTGCCCTCGGTGGCGGCGATGGGGGCCATCTGGGCCAGAACGAGGTCGGGCACCAGCTCCACCAGGCGCAGCATCATGGCGTGCGCCCGGATGGCAACGTCGTAGTCGTCGCCAATGCCACCGACCACGCAGCGCACGGCCGCGCCAAGGTCGACCAGCTCCGGGAGGACGTTGAGCAGAACCTCCAGGCAGTCGTAGGTGGCCTTGCGCAGGGGAAGACCGTCATCCATGACTGGAAGGAATGAAGGAGTGAGGATTTGAAGGAACAGGGGGGAAACACAGAAGGGGAGCAGGGACAAGGGATGGCTCAGATGCGTGCGGTCTCTGCTTTTCCCCAGGGCGTGTTTGGAATGGCGGGGGATCCACACCAGAGTGCACAGCAACCACTGCGCCTGCCACCTGGCAAGTAGGCAGACAACAGCAGCCGCTGGCGCCCCAGTGCAGAAGGGTCCCCGCCCACGCGCCCGTCCCCCCTTGCGAGGAGGCGGTGGTACCGGGCAGTCCGCTTTAATAGGAATGATTTCAGTCCGATTCAAATCAGTGTCGAATCATAAGGGGAAAGAACATTTGTTCATCATCGCCAACAGGACAGGACACCAAACCAAAGAGGAGGCCACACGACGAGGCAGACCTTCCTTGAAGGGACCGCACTCGACCACCCGGCGCAGCTCGGTCTTGACGGCCGTCTCGGCCAGGACAATGGGCACCACCTGGGGCAGCACGTCCCGCACGAGGCGCGGCTTGATGGTCAGCAGCGACTTGATGAGCAGCATCAGCTCGCGGCGCACGGCCAGGTCGGGGTCCTGCAGCAGCCGGACAAAGTTGCCCATCCGGGCCGCCAGCACCGTGTCGACGGGCTGGCTGCCCTCGGCAATGGTGTACTTGAGGGCGTGCGCAATGCCGAACCGGACGTTGGCGCTGGGCGAGGTGGCGTTCGACTCGAACAGGGTCAGGAAGGCCTCGGGCCGCAGGACGGTCAGCCGGCCCAGGCACTCGGAGGCCGTGTTGCGGACGCCCTCCTCCCCGCTGGTCGACAGGAACTGGAGCAGCATCGCCGAGAACTGGTCCACGAAGGGCTCCATGGCCGTCTTGCCGGCCGCCCCGGCCGCGGCCTGGCGGACGATGAGCTCCTTGACCGAGTGCATCAGCAGGTACTGCCACTTGGGGTGGGTGTTCAGCAGCTGGAAGAGCAGCGGCACGTACTGGGCCATCGCGCCCACGGCCAGGTTGCCCAGGCAGAACGAGGCGCCCAGCTGGACCTCCTCCGAGGGGGCATCGAGCTTGGCCAGAACCGTCTCGCGCAGCTCGCCAAAGGCAGAGACATCCTGAGGAGCGAGAAAAAAACAGGGAGAAAGCAGGGGTGAGCATCAGAGAGGCAACGACGAAAAGGCAAAACGGCAACACGAATAGAGCGATCAGATGCGTGCGGTCTCTGCTTTTCCCCGGGGCGTGTTTGGAATGGCGGGGGATCCACACCAGAGTGCACAGCAACCACTGCGCCTGCCACCTGGCAAGTAGGCAGACAACAGCAGCCGCTGGCGCCCCAGTGCAGAAGGGTCCCCGCCCACGCGCCCGTCCCCCCTTGCGAGGATTCGGTGGTACCGGGCAGTCCGCTTTAATAGGAATGATTTCAGTCCGATTCAAATCAGTGTCGAATCATAAGGGGAAAGAACATTTGTTCATCACCTCGCTCGCACAACCACCATCACAAAAAGCAGCACCCACCGAAAAACGGACCTGGAGCCGGCCAATCTCGCCGAGGCACAGCAGGGCGAACAGGGTCGTCGGGGCTGAGGCCTTGAGCTCGCTCAGGAAGCGCTGGACGACCGTCTGCACGGCGGGTGCGCCCGCATGGACGGCCAGGGCCCCGACGCACTGGGCGATGGAGCCGTAAGCGTGCTGGGGGGTGGCCGGGGTGATCGAGGACAGCATCGAGTTCAGGTAGCCCTGGGCGGGCTCGCCCAGCCGGACGAGCGTCGTCAGGAAGTTCAGCACGGCCGCGAGAGGCGCGCCCTGCAGCAGCGGGGACTGGGTCAGGGCCAGCACGGCCGGCAGCAGGGTGCCCTTGCACTGGGGCAGGGCAGCCGACTGGGCGTTCAGGATGGAAACGACGAGGCCCAGCGAGAGCGAGGCCAGGTGCAGGTCGCGCTCACTGCAGCAGGGGAGGCGGCAGCAGAAGAAGAGGTGGATGGTGAGGAAAGGCAAAGAGGCAAAGGAGAGGCACAAGGGCAGCAAAAAAAGGATCCTCAGTCACGATGCCTTAGGATAGAAATATGAGACTCACCATTATCAGATGTCTGTCCGCCCTAATCGTTTATCATCCTTGGAAACCGCACAGCAACCAGCAGAATCCCCGGGGAAGACCGACTTGACAAGGGTGGCGCACTCGTTGAGCACGGATTGCGTCTGGGGGGCCTTCAGAGACGCCCCGTAGCTCTTGACCAGCTCCTCGAGGGTGGCAATCGAGGTTTGGACGAGGGCCCGGTTGTTCTGCAGGAGCACAGGAGACGGAAAAGGGGGAGAAATGAGGACCCAGAAACATGGACAACGACAGGCAAACGGAAAGAGGGGTTGCATCAGATGCGTGCGGTCTCTGCTTTTCCCCGGGGCGTGTTTGGAATGGCGGGGGATCCACACCAGAGTGCACAGCAACCACTGCGCCTGCCACCTGGCAAGTAGGCAGACAACAGCAGCCGCTGGCGCCCAGTGCAGATTGGTCCCCACCCACGCGCCCGTCCCCCCTTGCGAGGAGGCGGTGGTACCGGGCAGTCCGCTTTAATAGGAATGATTTCAGTCCGATTCAAATCAGTGTCGAATCATAAGGGGAAAGAACATTTGTTCATCATCGCAACACGGGGCCACGACCACCCAAAAACAAGCAGCCACCACACGAAGGCGGACCTTGCGCAGGAAGGAGGCCAGCTCCACCAGCAGCGGGGCCAGGATGGGAGCGAAGTCAACGTGCAGCGGGCTGCGGGCAATGTCGAGCAGGGCCCGGACGGCACCGGGGCGGGTGATCTCGTTGCGGCAGCGCTCCAGCAGGGTCGGCAGGCAGGCGTGCACCTCGGGGACCAGCTCGTCGCCAAGCTGGGAGATCACAGTGCCCATGCAGGCAATGGCGGCCTGCTTGACTTCCTGCAAGCGTGCAAGAGAGAATGCGATGAAGTTGAGCTGTCGAAAAATTCAGGTGCGGGGGACAAGCCAGGAAGCGCAGGGGGAGGGGAGCGAGAAGGGCATCAGGAGTTTGTCTTCGTCAAGGCCAAGGCTCAGAACCTCTAGTCGATAGTTGACAAACGTTATTTTGTTCATCAATTGTCTCCTTCGTCCCGGGAGGGGCAAGAGCACAGCAGCAGCAGCGAGAGGGAAGCGGACCTGGTCCTGGTCGGGCTGGTTGAGCCGGGCAAGGACGGCGGCAAAGACGGGCTTCGCGTGGGGCTGCAGAGCGCCGGCAGGGCCCTAAAGAGCGCAAAAAAAAAAAAACGGAGGAGATATGTGGATGAGGAAAGGTCAGTGATGGGCGTGAAAGCCCCTCCACTGGGTCGAGGTTCCTCCTCCGGGAATCTCCGCTGCACCCGAATGACCGCGTCCGTATGGGAGTGACGATGACGCGGGGATAAGGGAATAGAATGGGTGGCGTGGAAATTTGGGCGCTGCTGCGCACTTGTGAAATGCAAGGGGAGTCAGAACAGCACGCACTCCGTAACAAGTTGGGAGGGTCCCAGCAACGGACCGGAAGGGGACGCACAGTCTTGACCATGGCGGCCACGCAGCGGAGCGCCTCGGCGGCCAGCTTGTAGTAGGCATCGCCAATGGCGGCCAGCAGGACGGGCATCAGCAGCGCCGTGTGGGGGGCCACAACGGGGGCCGGGTGCAGGCTGCACAGGGTGCCGAAGCACTCGAGCAGGGTCGTCCGAACCTGGGCAGAGACGCCCTTGGTCTGCATGACAAAAGAATGAACAAAAAAAGGATGAGACAAGTGTTCGGGGGAGCAGAAACATACCAGGGCGAGCAGGGGAAAAAAAGGTGGGTCAGGGAGCATATTCTAATCAACGGATAGCTCAGCGACTCTAGTTTAATGATTTCGGTCATCCTCCCCACCTCGTCACACACAAATGGGCACATTCAAATCCACCAGACCTTGCAAAGCTTCACCACCGCGGTGGCGCACTGGCCAAACTGGGCATCCAGGCCGCCGTTGAGGACGGTGGCGATGGACTTGATCAGGTTCATGGCAGCCGTCTTGGTCTCAACGTGCTTGCTCTTGACCATCAGGGCACAGAGGGCGGTAACGGCTGGGCCCGCATGGGGACGCAGAAGGGCCAGGCCATCGACCAGGGCCATACGCATGTTGCGCTCGGTCTGGCCGAGGAGCTCGTCAAAGGCCGCAAAGATGGACAGGCGCTGGAGGAACGAGAGAGAGAGAGAGTGGAAAAATGAGGAAGGCGGCGCGAAAAATGCGGATCAGCAGCAACGCTTCAGGTGAGATGAAGACTCAGAGGAAGAAATTCGGTTGTTTCAACAGTATGGGTTCTTGATTGTCAAATCGCATCATTGTTTTCAAATTTTTTCCGGACAGGTTCTAGTGCCAGGGTGAAGAAAACAGACCACGTGGTCGACGCGTTCCTTGAACCGCTCGATCAACGGAGCAGCAGCGCGCTGGTAAAGGGTGTTCAACATCTCAGGGTGCATCCGAATAATGGTCGCGAGGCAGCGGGCAGCGGCACGACGGGACTTCCAAGACATGTCCTCATCATCGCTGGCATCTTCGCCGCTGTGCAGGAAAAACAAACAACAAAGGAATTGAGTGAGATCGGGGCGCACAAGGAAAAATCAACAAGTGTACTGAAGAAATAGGTGCCTCAGTTTACTCTCATTAACTGTTGTTTCCGCAAGATTTGTCTCAGACAAATGCCTCGTGTTGTTCATCAGGGGCGATTGTGGTTGTGGGTGTGTGGTTCAGAAGAAACAGACCTCTCGTCGTCCTCGTCCTTGTCCATGGCATCCTCATCCTCTTCATCATCAGCCTGGTAGTTCGGGTCATAAGACAGGTTGGCCAGGCAAAACTCGGTGATGGGAGCAAGATGAGGGGCCACCTTCTTGGTGGAGCACTTCTGAATGAAGCTATGGCAAGCTTCAATGCAGCTCTCCCGAATCTCGTCGTCATTGCCCTCAGTCGAGAGGTGGCGAGTAGCGCCAATCAGAAGGGGAACAAGCCGATCGAGGTGATCAGAGGCGCGAGCACCGGCTTCCCGAGAGATGGCACCGATCAGTTGAATGCCGACACGCTTCTGGGCCTTGTTGGGCTGGTCCACGGCAGCAATGTACTGGCTGAGCAACGCCTCGAAGAGGGTGTTGTTGATGAAGCACGACAGGATGGCTGAGAAAAACCAAAATGTATCGTGGTGAGCAATGAGGTCAGTGGAAAGTGGTGGGAGCACAGACCGAGTGCGGCGATAGTCTTGCGACGGAGCAGGTCAGACTTCGCAGATTGCAGGGTCTGAATGAGGCAGTCCTGAATGCGCGGATGGTCATCATGCATAGCATTGCCAAACTTGCGCATCACCTCAACAAGGGTTTCAAGGCAAAACAGTTGAGTGCCGCTCTAGGGGGAGAGAACAAGAATCGGAAATAAGTGTAAGTTCGCCTGAGAAAATGAAAATACCTGAGGAATACCTGTCAGAAGTCGTTGGGCCGTGCAGCGGATCACCACGTGGGCCATCGAATGAGGGCAATCGGCGATGACCGACTTGAGAGCACTCTGTCCAACAGAACGCTCCTCGGGTTTCAGGCTGAGGAGGAGGTCCATCAGCTTGGTGCAAACGCGATCCAAAAAGGGCTCACGGAGCCCACGAGCGCAGAGTGACCCAAGACAGATGGTGGCAAGGTTCTGGATGGTGCCGCTCTGATCGCCCAGCTTGGTCAACACAATATTTACAATGCGCTCTTCCCAATCAGCGAGAGCCTTGAAGTTCTCGTTTTTCAGGAGTGCATTCAGGTCAGTGAGACCGACATGAGAAATATCTCTGTGCGATCAGAACCGAGTGATGAGTCCATCAGTGCCAGTGATGTGGATGAGACAGACCGATCATTGTTGTTGATCCGATCGAGGATGGTCTGAACCGCGAAGGGCTGTTGGGCTGCGGCCGCGCACATTGTTCACTCTCACCCCGGTAGGTCAGAATAACTCCGGAGACGCCTAAGGCGCCAGAACGTGCGGTGCTCGTCGTGAAGGCTCCTGTCCCCCTGAGGGCGTTTTCCGCTGCGTTCTTTTTTGTCTCTTTTTTTTTTGGTTTTGTGCGAGAGATTTGCCCCGCTTCGGCACGTTTTCACCCACGGCATGCTTTTTCGCATCACTCTCGACAGCCTTCCCCCCACGTGGAGGCTTTCGTTTCTGCTTCTTGCCGACTTTGAAAACCCTGGCAAACGGAAAGGAACCGGAGCAGCAGTCAGGTTGTTGGTGGCATCTGAGAATTCTTCCGGCTTCACTCATGCCCCGTGTTCGGAAGGGTCTCCCTCGTGAGCTTTTTGGTGCATCAGTTCGTGCCTTTTCATATGGGGTGGCACCACTTGCACCCATGCCGCCGGCAGTGCTGCCGGCAAAGCTGCCGTTCAAGAACAAACCGTGAGCAGTGAGCGACGAGGACTTTGCGCTAGCCCTCCAACTCCAAGAGGAAGAGGAACGGGCCTTTCAGCGAGCACAGCGCGACCAAGACCAGCAGTTTGAGGAAAGAAAATCGGATGAGACAGTCCAAGAAGATGCTCCCGATGTTGAAAAGCCGCCTCTTTTTCCGACCAATCGACCGATTTTTACGCAAAACCCCCTCCCGCCACCCGTTTCGTTCTCGTTGACACGGGTCGACACCGAATCACGCTTCAATGCACAGGCCATCACCCTCCGCGATCTCGTGGAATCCGACGGCCTGGAGTCTGCCGTCCTGACGACCTTCAATATCGATATTGAATGGCTCCTCACAACCTGCCCCGTCCTCGCACGCATCCCGTGCGTCCTCGTCCACGGTGACAAGGCCCTCCGGGTCTGCTGACGATCGATCACAATCACCAACCCCTCCGCTTTTTCTTCTCCTTCTTTTGACATCAGGCCAACCCGCCACCGCTTGCGGATCGGTTTCCAAAATTGCGCCTGCTCTGCCCCCGTCTGCCACTCCCGTACGGCATCCACCACGGTAAGGTCGGCCTGTTGCACTACCGCACGGGTCTGCGGGTCTTCGTCTCGACGGCCAACCTGATTGAACCCGACTGGATGGGGAAAACCCAGGTCTGTATTCCCCCACGTCGACACCACACACACAGACAGACACCGAACTGCCAACCTCACCCCGCGGCACTGCTCTCGCTTTTTTTAGGCCGTCTGGATGCAGGACTTCCCCCGACTTGACCTGGCCCGCACCACCCTTCCCGCCACCTCCACCGCTGGGGGACCATCCACTGTCTCCGCCACTACCACTACCACCACCACCACGGCCGCTGCTCGGGGACCGTCCACCTCCACCGCCCCTCCGACCGGGGCACCATCCACTGTCGCCCTCCCCCGGATCCCCTCCACGGCCACCGCCACTGCTGCCAGGGGACCAGCCACATCCGCACCCACCATAACTGGGGCACCATCCGCATTCACACCCACCACAACCGGGGCACCATCCACACCCACTGCCGCCATAACCGGGGGACCTTCCGATGGGCGCCATCTGGCCTTTCACGCCCCGCCTCAGTCCAGGCTCTTGCGCCTTGCCCCGGCACCAGCCCACAGCACCGCCACCGCCGCCGCCACCACCACCCCGGCAACCCCGCCACCACCGCCGCCACAGCAACCGCCACCACCACAACAACAACAATCCGCCCCGCCCTCCCGGCGTCCATCGTTGGCCATCCTGGATGATGATGATGACGACGACGACGACGGTCACAACGGGGCGGCACAGGCTTCGGCCCTGCAGCGAAAGCGAGACCGGGCGGCGGGGGCAGCTGTGAAAGATCGAGCCGTGCCCGCGAAGGGGGTGGGCGCGGCCGAGGGGGCCCGGAAGAAGGCCCGACATGATGATGATGATGATGGCGGCGGCGAGGATGATGAGGGGGCGGCCGAGGCGGGGCGCGGGATGGAAGAATGGAAGGTGCCTCCGAACGGTCCGTGCCGTACGCCCATCACCCCAATTGTGATGATGGCTGCTGGGTGCTGGGTGTGTGGTGGAAGCGATGATGATGATGATTGGGTGATGATGATGATTGGGTGATGATGATGATTGGGTGATGATGATGATTGGGTGATGATGATGATTGGGTGATAATGATGATGATGATTGGACGATGATGATGCGGCTGCTCCCCATCGACCCGCCACAGACTTTGCCGAGCAGCTGGCGACCTCTGTGGGTTGATGATGAGTGGATGACATCGACCCCTTCCGCCCCACAGACTTTGCCGAGCAGCTGGCGACCTATGTGGGTGCCCTCTCCCTGGACCCGGCCCCGCTCCGCCGATACGACTACTCCCTGGCTGCGGTCCGCTCCTCCCACGCCCGTCATCATCGTCGTCACCATTATCATCCAATCATCATCACCCATTCATCATCCAATCATCGTCGGCTAATCATCGTCGGCTAATCATCATCAAATCATCATCAAATCATCATCAAATCATCATCAAATCATCATCAAATCATCATCAAATCATCATCATCCATCATCAGTCAGCATCAGCATCAGCATCATCAGCATCAGCATCATCAGCATCATCCTCATCCTCATCCTCATCCTCATCGACACCCCCAGGCCTACCTGGTGGTCAGCCTTCCCGGCCTCCACCGCGGCCCTGCCGTCCCCACCACGGGCCATACCCGCATGCGAGCCCTCCTCCAGCAGGCCACCTTGCCCGCCGAGGTGGGCCCCGCTCCCGTCATCTGCCAGGTCTGAGAGATTGGGTGTCTGGGTGTGTCTGTGTGTGTCTGTGTGTCAAGGTACGTCTGGATGTGTCAAGGTACGTCTGGATGTGTCAAGGTACGTCTGGATGTGTCAAGGTACGTCTGGATGTGTCAAGGTACGTCTGTGTGTCTGTGTCTGTGTGTCTGTGCTGCGAGCCACCTTGCCCGCCGAGGGGCCCCCGCACCCATCATCATCATCATCATCATCATCATCATCATCATCATCATCATCATCATCATCATCATCATCATCATCATCATCATCATCATCATCATCATCATCATCATCATCATCATCATCATCATCATCATCATCATCCAATCATCATCATCATCATCCAATCATCATCATCCAATCATCATCATCATCATCCCAATCATCACCATTATCATTATCCATCATCACCATCGTTCGATCATCATCATCATCACCACCACCCCACCAGCATCACCCAATCATCCAATCGTCATCCAATCCTCATCCAATCATCCACTCATTCGATCATCATCATCATCGCCCGATCTGGTGCAGTTCTCGAGCTTCGGGGCGCTGACGGAGGGCTGGCTGATGGATGACTTCACCCGGTCACTCTCCGCGCGCCATGCCTACCAAACCCCACCCCGCCGGCCCCCCGCACCCTCTGCCGCTGCTGGTGGTGGTGGCGCTCTTCCGCTGACGGATGCCGATGGGCGTGATGGCAGGTCCATTCCCACGCACCAGTCACATGTCCCGCACTTGTCACACACACACACAGACCCCATTCCTGCCTCTGTGCAGCCCACTATCGTCTCTGCCCTGACCCTGTTGCTACACCCCCACACACAGACACACAGACACCTGCCGCCTCCACCCTTTGACACTCATGCTCCATATTTTCGTCCGCCTGTGCAGAGCCCCCGTCACTGCCCCTGCCCCTGCCCCTGCCCCTGGCGCCTCCAAGCCTGGCGGCGGCGCGCCCAAGCTGCGTGCCGTGCCCACCAAACCGCTGCTCATCTGGCCAAGCGTCCAAGCCGTCCGGCAGTCGGTCTTCGGGTCCGTCTGTGTGGTGTCATGTCTGCGGCATGACCTGTGGCGTCATGTGTGTTCTGACTGCACTAATCTCCCATCCCCTTCATCCCTCTCCTCGCCCCGCCCGTCCCACAAGTACCTGTTCTTCACCCTCCCACACACCCCGCACTCCCCCATCTCCAGTTATGCGAGCGGGGACTCGCTCTGCCTGTCCCACAAGAACCTGCGGCCCTTCTGGGAGCCGCTGCTTTGCGAGTGGGAGGCTCAGTGCAGCGGCCGGCAGCGGTACATGCCCCACTGCAAGATCTACACCAGGGCCACCGGCCAGGGGGAGCTGGGCTGGGTCCTGGTCACCAGTGCCAACTGCTCCAAGGTTCGCCTTGATAGCGCCCCGGGGGCCTCCGCAAAATTATGGGTTTGGTCGTCCCATAATAATTAAAAAAAAAAAAAATTGCAACTAATTTTCAGGTTCGCTTTATGATCAGGTCTCCAAAAAGCCATTCTGCGGCTGATGCAAGTTGTACACCCCCACATTCGAACCTGTTCACACACACCCAGGCAGCCTGGGGGCATGTCTTGACATTCGACCACTCACTCACCATCACCCATCACCCATCACCAGGCAGCCTGGGGGCAGCTGGACACTTTGTCTTCGCCCATCACTGACCACTCACTCACTTCACCATCACCCATCACCAGGCAGCTTGGGGGCAGCTGGACAAGGCGGGTCGGGTGCTGACCGTGCGCAGCTTCGAGGCGGGCGTGCTGCTGCTTCCGGGCCGCATCCACCAAGTCCTCACCGCAATCAGCCGCGCTGGGTCCGTCCCATGATGATGAAAATGAGGATGGTGATGATGGTGATGTTGGTGATGATTGAATGATGATGATTGGATGATGATGATTGGATGATGATGATGATGATGATGATGATGATGATGATGATGATGATGATGATGATGATGATGATGATGATGATGATGATGATGATGATGATGATTGGATGATGAGGATGATGAGGATGATGCTCTAGTGTCTGTTCATCATGTCTGCCACTTGCCTGCTGCTCCCATCCCTCATCCACCCATCCACCCCCACACACACACACACATTCCCCACACCCGCGCAGTTCGGTCGAGTTCTTCTCGTGCACCCGACCGAACCCCCTCGTCCGCCGCCCGGCCGTCATCATCACCCCCCCGCCGTCAACATCCACATCCACATCAACATCAACATCAACATCACCCCGCTCCCCACCCCTCGGTTCCACCCGCCTGCTGCCTGCCTTCCCCTCGGACCCCGCCGCCCCGCCCCCGCCCGGGGGCGGCCTGGGCTGGGATGTGCGCGTGCCACTGCCCTTCGGCCTGCCGCCCATCAAATATGCCGAGATTGCGGGGGCGTTGCGGGCCCACGGCCGGCAGGCCGACCTGCGGCCCTGGTGCTGGGATATCGAGTATGGCGCGCCGGATGTGTACGGCAAGCGGTGGCCGTATGGGGGCGGTGGCGAGGGTGGAGGAGGTGGTGGCGATGACAACGAGTAGAACGCGCTTGATTTTGAAATGATGATGATTGTAAGAGGTGGTCGTATGGGGGGGGGGGGGGGGTTGGCGAGGGAGGTGGAGGCGAGGACGCCAACGGGCCAAAAGCTCTTGATTGAAAAATGATATCAGGAGATGATTGATACGGCCATTTTTGTGATGTGGGCGGCAAGCGGTGGCCGTATGGGGGGGGGGGGGGGGGGGGGGGGTCGAACCGGCATGCGGTGGACGGCTGGGGGTGGGGGGTGGGGGTGGCTGCGGGAGGGAGCGTGTGTGTCGACTGGGTCATCAATTTCGAGCGCGGAAGAGACCCGCCCCGCCCCCCTTCCTCCCCCTTTCTCAACAGCCCCCTGTCGCGGCCGCCACGGTCCCGAAATCTGGGTCGCGTCGAATGGTGCTGGGGCGGTCGTGCGTCGTCGCCAGCCCGCCGGCCTCGTCGCCCGCCGCACCACCGTCTCGCCACCGCTGCAGCAAGCCTAAAAATATTTCGCAACCTCCAGGGTTTGAACCTGGGCGGGACAAGTCCCACCGCCTTAGCAGGGCGGCGCCTTAACCACTCGGCCAAAGTTGCAGATAAATTATCCGGAAGGAAGAAAGATCATGCAGGTCTCTTGTGCCGAGAAAAAAAAGACGTGGAGAAGGTAGGGGAATGTCGCTGTGGCTGGATGGGTGCCGGTGGGGCACGGAGGGGTGTCCCAGTCCTGCCGGGCCGGCCGCACTACGACGTAGTGCTGGTGGCGGGCTCGGTCGGGGCAGTCGTCTCGTCGAAGGTGACCCGCTCCATGGCGCCATAGTGCGTCCCTGGGGAAGGGAGAGGGGGGTGGGGACGCAGGTGGTGACGTGATCGCAAACACACGCACCGGGCGGCCCCGCCTCTTCCCCCCCCCCCCACCCCACCCCCCCCCCCCCCAGCAGCTGTCCCTCCGGCCGGAGGGAGCCACACACATCCGGGCGGGCCGCTCGGCCCCCCTGCTTCCCGTCTTGACTTGTCACCACGTTCTCTCCTCGTGTCCGTTCAAGTCCCCCACGTATTTCTGCCTTTGACGCAACACACCTACAGGGGTCGCAGCTGCAAGCAAGCAAGTACGAGCGAACCGATGGAGACGGTCACGGGCAGGGCCACCGCCATTCGCAGACTGCCGTCGGCCTCGCAGGGCAGCGGCGGCTGGACGGAGGGCACGGCGGCGGGCTGGGGGAAGTACCCCGCGGGGCAGGCGTAGTGGAAATTCTCCAGGACGACCTTCAGCAGAACCAGAGCGCAGTCGAGCTCCTCAAGAGGCACCTGGACGTGATGATGATGGATGATCGGATGATGATGATGATGACGATGATGGTGATGGTGATGACTGGATGATCGGATGATGACTGGACGATGATGAATGATGAATGATGATGATTGGATGGATGATCGGATGATGACTGGACGATGATGAATGATGAATGATGATGATTGGATGGATGATGATGCGACGATGATGATGCGGCGATGATGATGCGATGATGATGATGATGATGATGATGATGCGATGATGATGATGATGATGATGATGATGATGCGATGATGATACGATGATGATGCTGTGATGATGATTGGATGATGATAATGGGGAGGGGGAGGGTGGGGGGGGGGGGGGGGGGGGGGATGATGACCTCGCAGAGCAGCTCATCGTGGATCTGCAGCAGCATCCGCATGTGGCAGCAGAGTGGCCTCGGCAGGTCCGCCACAAAGTCCGCGTTGCTGGTGGTGGTGGTGGTGCTGATGCTGGCGCTGGCGGTGGTGGTGGTGGTGGTGGTGGTGGTGGTGGTGGTGGTGGTGGTGGTGGTGCTGGCGGTGGCGGTGGCGGTGGCGGTGGTGCTGGCGGTGGTGCTGGTGCTGGTAGCGGCTGTCGAGTCGCCCAGAGCTCGCAGGTCGACCAGGATCGAATGCAGCTTCACCATGGCAAGCTTCATCTAGTGTGTGTGGGTGCCCGGGTGGGTGGGCGTGCGTGCGGTGTGGCGAGGCGAGTGGGTGGTGATTGAGCGTGGGCATGCGAGAAGGAACGGGTGCCCTGCATGCGGAGGAAGGAACGGGTGCCCTGCATGCGGAGGAAGGAACGGGTGCCTGCATGCGAGAAGGAATGAGCGCGGGTGGTGGGGTGGAGTTGTGTGCTGGGCGGATGCCCCGTGCGGGTGTATGTCAACACAGAGAGGAGCATGTCGACGTGAAGTACGGAGCGGCAATATGCGCGGGGTGGCGGTCTTGCTCATGTCAGCGGACCAGGTCAGCCGCGGTCCCTTGGATGACGTTGTTCACGGCCTGGCGCCTGGCCTGTGCCTCGGCGCGCGGGTTGGTCGAGCCAATGGTCTCGTCTAGGTGCCGCATCCGCCCAAGCAGCGTCCGGATGTGTCCTTTGCGTGTCGTGTGAGGTGGTGTGTCGGGGCGGGGGGGTGAGGAATTGTGGAAATGGATGCACCCCCTGGATGCGAGTGGACGATGAATGAACAGGTCGAAGGGACGTGCCCCTAAGCCGAAACCACCACGCGGTGCTGGTGGCAGTGGGCGTGCCCCCCTGAAAAATGGGGCGACATCCTCACAGGTCGCAAGCAAAGCAGCAACGACGGACGACCGACCCGAGGTGAAGCAGGCGGTCGTGATCCCGTCCATGTACTCGTGAATCTTGGGGAAGCTCCCGAAGAAGGACCGGATGAAGCGGTCTACCTCGGTGGGGCTGCACGAGAGTTGGGCCGCCAGACGGTCGGCCCCCTTGAAAATAAGGAAGTGAGGGTGACCCCATATGAGTCCGAGGAAATGATTATGGGATGGATCTGTCCCATAACAACAAAAAAAAAAAAAATGAGCGCGTTTGATCAAACATGAGGTCCCACCCGTGCCACAAAAAAGAAAAAGAAAAAGAAAAAGAAAAAACGGGAGCACTGATTTTGGGCCCCGGTCCCGTCTACGGCTGTCGGTGGGGGAGGTCGTCAGCGACCTCGTTGTACAGGATGCCGTAGAGGACCCGCTTGGCCCGCTCGCGCTCCTCCTTGGTGACCTGCTGCGGGCGGGATCTGTGGAAGAGCCGGGCGGCCACCTGACCATATAAAGAGGGGGGACAAAACGTGAACGAATTTTCTGATTAAGTGTTTTTTGATATATCAGCAACGGGGCAACAACTGAACGTGTCAAAACCCAACAGCAGAGCAGAGCAACCGACCTGGGTGTGCAGGTCCGAGCAGGCGAGGGCCCGTCGGAAGGCCTCGTCCCCGCAGAGGTGGGCCAGGACACGGGCCTCAATCTGGGCGAAGTCGGCGCTGATGAGCACGTGGCTGGGGGTGGGTGGGTGGGAGGGTAGAGAGGGGAGGAGGTGAGAGTGAGGGGAGGATGAGGAGGAGGGGAGGGGGAGGGAGGGGCGGGGGGCGGGGGGAGGGGGCGGCGGCGGAGTGGATCCGTGCAGGCAAGCAAAAGATGTGCCCCTGGGAGCTTGGCAGGAGATTCGACGACACACACAAGTTCCTCCGTCGTCCCGGCGTCGGCGGCGGGAGGTGGAGGAAGAAAAGGAAAAGGCCAAAAATTTGATGGAAGCTGGCAGGATTGAACTGTCGACCTTGGGGTTATGAATCCCACGCTCTACCGACTGAGCTAAGCTTCCTTGAATTTTCCGCCCTTGGCGGGTCACACCCTTCACCCCCCGCTCGCGCCTCGCCGCCAGCCGCGATGGCTGATGGCTGCAGGCAAGCAGGATGGGGGTTTGGTGTCCCGAATCCGCCACCCACCACCCACACCCGAGCAACGCACGCGTCGACACCGACACCCTCCCCCCCTCCGTCACCCCTCCGTCACCCCTCCGCAACCCCTCCGCCAACCCTCCGCCAACCCTCCGCCAACCTCCACCCCTCCACCACCTTCACACCACCGGCGCCACGCAGGGTCGGCTCCGGTCCCTCGAGGCCGAGGCTGCCCGGATTGGGGGCGAGCCCTTCCTGCTGTCGTCCCCGGCCCAGTGCGCCCACATCCTCTACGACGGTCCGCCGCCCGGAGACACCCACCCGCCCGGCCCCATCCCACCTCCCCAGCCCCACCGCTCACTCGCACTCGCACGCACGCACGCACGCACGCACGCACGCACGCACGCACGCACGCACGGACCCGGGTGAGGCACAGAGGGAGCTTCGGATGGTAATGACCGCTTGTTGAGGCACGAGTTCGGGTAACAGGGGCTGATCCTCGGGCCCCACAGAGTCCGGAAGTGAGCCGCCAAGAAGACTGTGGGAGAAGGAACGCAATGCTTTGAGCACATTCAAAGAGCTCAGTCAAAATTATCGGCCACTTGGTCTAGGGGCATGATTCTTGCTTAGGGTGCAAGAGGTCGCGAGTTCGATTCTCGCAGTGGCCCAAAATTTTTTCGCTCTTTTTTTTTTTTTTGTGGCGGACCTTGACAAGTCGGTGGTACCCTTGGGCAGGTTCTGCAGGTTTGGGTTTTCACTGGCCAGGCGCCCGGACACGGTGTGGGTCTGGGTGAGCCGGGAGTGGATCCGGGCTGCCCCCGAGGCGTCCTGGGGGGTGTCGGACGTGCCGGGGTGAACCGGAGGGAGGGCAGGAGCACGGTCGGAGGCGCACGCTTGCCACGGCGGGGAAGAAAAGCCCCAAAGTCAAAGTCAAACGAAATGATACCCCACCCGGTTTGACACGCCACATGCGGGAAGTTGAGGCTCTCCAATGCACGCCCCGACCGTCCATGCAAAGGGTGGTCTGCGCGTCCATGCAAAGGCACCACCTGTTCTCGGACCGTGATGGCCTTGGAGGGGAATGGACGCAGGTAACTCTCGAGGAGCTTGCGCAGGCGCCGGTGCTCCTCAATCAGCCCGCAGATCGGAGAGCTCGCCTGGGTGCCGTGAGGTGGGTGATGCTGCTGATGCTGCTGATGCTGCTGATGGTGATGATGGTGATGATGGTGATGATGGTGATGATGGTGATGCCGATGATGTTAATGATGGATAACGATCGGAGGATCATGAGAATGAGGGGCAGACGACGGAACGGCAAGCGCCTGCAGCGCATCAGAATCGGTGGACCGGTTGCCCTTGGCCGTCAGCCCAGGAGGAGGCAGTTTCAGAACTGTGGCAGGATGCGACGTGCGGGCGTGGGGAGCAAAGGGGCTGATCGTGTGCGATCAGCGGGGGGCTGGGGAGGTGGGATGGGGCCGGGCGGGTGGGTGTCTCCGGGCGGCGGACCGTCGTAGAGGATGTGGGCGCACTGGGCCGGGGACGACAGCAGGAAGGGCTCGCCCCCAATCCGAGCAGCCTCGGCCTCGAGGGACCGGAGCCGACCCTGCGTGGCGGCGGCGGTGGGGTGGCGGAGGGTTGGCGGAGGGTTGGCGGAGGGGTGGCGAGGGGGGGGGGGGGAGGGGGAGGGTGTCGGTGTCGACGCGTGCGTTGCTCGGGTGTGGGTGGTGGCGGATTCGGGACACCAAACCCCATCCTGCTTGCCTGCATCGCGGCGGCGGCGGCGGGGGATGCGGGCGGGGTGGCGGCGCGGCGGGAGGCGCGAGCGGGGTGAAGGTGTGACCCGCCGAGGGCGGAAAAATTCAAGGAAGCTTAGCTCAGTCGGTAGAGCGTGGGATTCATAACCCCAAGGTCGACAGTTCAATCCTGCCAGCTTCCATCAAATTTTTGGCCTTTTCCTTTTCTTCCTCCACCTCCCGCCGCCGACGCCGGGACGACGGAGGAACTTGTGTGTGTCGTCGAATCTCCGGCCAAGCTCCCAGCACATCTTTTGCTTGCCTGCATGGATCCACTCCGCCGCCCGCCCCCTCCCTCCCCTCCCCTCATCCTCATCCTCATCCTCCCCTCACTCTCTCACCTCCTCCTCAGTGCAAAGGAGGGCGGCAGTGGCGGGCATGGGGCAGACCGAGATGAGGTCGCAGCCCACGCTGAAGCTGGTCCCCGAGAAGGCCACCCCGGACAGCTCCATCTCTGTGTGGGGGGTCGTGGTGGTGGGTGGTGGGTGGTGTTCATGGAATGGAAAAACTGGTGCGAACACAAGGCGCGCAGCAGCAGAAGCAGCCTCGCCGACTCCGACCTCCGGGAGATTGGCGGTGAGGTGGTGATGGTGACACACCTCAGAAACGAATGCGCATTCCATCCGCCGTGGAAGCCGTGAACGGTGCGAAACCTCTCCACGCCCGTGAAAAGCAGCCAGAGGGGCAGCCAGATGGGCAGCCAGAGGAACAGGAAGAAGGACGACGCCTACAGACCGGCGAGGATCGGCACCAGACGCATCTCGAGGGCCAGCACGTTGGCGGTCTTGCTCTCGGCCAACTTGGCCAGCAGATGCGGACCCGTCACGGTCTGCAGGTCCACCAGGTCCCGTGCAAACTGGAGGGGGGCGGGTGTTGTGGTTGTGGCGGCGGTTTTTGTGGATGGGTTGTTGCGTGCCTCGGAGTCAGCACGTCTCGTGTGGAGCGGAAGGGGGGAGAGAGACTACAACAAGGCTCGACGAGGGAGGTGGCGAGGCCGGAGGGGGGTGGGTGATGGTGGCTAGGAGGGAGTGGTGGGAGAGATGAGGGGGAGGGAGACGGGAGGGGGACGGAGACCTGGTCCAGAACGGAGCCACGGCCCCAGGGCGGCGTCGACGGGGCGAGCTGTGGCCTGGGCAGGCTGTCGTAGTTGTCATACTTCTCGGCGCTTCGCCAAATCCAGGCGGCCACCTTGGCGTCGCAGGCGTGGGGCAGGACCGGGACGGAGGTCAACTTGGGGAGGCCTGCAAGAGATCGGCGGTGCGGAGGTGCGTGAAGAGCAGCACACCACCACCACCACCACCCACCACCCACCACCCACCACCACACCACCACCACCCACCACCGAAACTGGAGGAGCTGGCATGCGGCAGACCTGCACGGATGGCCGTGTTGATCAAGGTGGTCAGGCCCGGGTGCAGGGAAAAAGTGAGTGACAGGGGCTGCGGACATTCCAACAGTGCGATAATCGCCTCCAGGATGGCGATGTGGGAGGAGTTAACCGGTGGTTCTGCGGGCATTCGTCCCTCGTGGATCTTCCAGAGTGGGACGGAGACGAAGGAGACACAGTTGGTGGCGGGATTGTAGAACCCCATGCCGGTGAGGAGGGGGGGGCGTTCATCGGTCGCCTCAACCGGTGTGCAATATGCTCCAAAGTTTGAGTTGGTTCCAAGTAGATATCCCCACGAGTAGACAGGGGCATCGCGAAGCGATTGGAGGAAGGCCAGAGGGTTGGCTGGGGGGGCGGACGATTGAGAAAGTGAACAGAAAAATCATTGGGCCAACCTTCAATCCGAATTATAAAGGGGCTGTCGCGAGGTGGAACCATTGGGGGAAGAGAATCCAAACGAGGCCGAGGCGGGGACGGTTTGGCCGGAGAATGATCGTCCGAGCGAGTGTGTTTTTTTGCCAATAGAGCAAACCGGCTTCCTGCCGGACTCGGGGCACAACTTGTGGGTGATGGGGTGTGCTGCTGAGCTGGAGGAGGCGCAGAGCCAATGGGATTCAACATATGATTCGCTTCTCCGGCGCCTCCATTCTGGGCTCCCACTCCGAATTTGGCGCGATTTGTCGCTAATATGCGAGTTGCCTCTTGCCATAGGGGGTCAGAGTCCATTCAAAATGCGGCCTGAGAGACGTGATCGCGAGGCCTCGTTTGACAGCGATTTCAGGCGGCGGCCATCCCTGCCTGGAGGCGACGACGTTATCTCGGGCCGATGAAAACTTTTCTCTTGGCTCTCCTTGTCACTGCGGCCCTCGCGGAGGTGACCTTTGTCCCAATCACCGATCTTTCTCAGGTCCGCCAGATTAAAAGGACGTACAAACCCCTATTTGCGCCCAGGTCCCGAATGGTGATGCCTACAATATGACCCTTCCCGTGGCCAGTCCCACTTTGTTTGCTGGGAAGAAGATTGCCATGCTTGTGAGTGATTTCGCGGAAGACTGCGAAGTGTACTACGAATATGACTACTTCAAGCGGCGTGGGGCCGACATCGAGATTCTCACCCCCAACGGGGGTGATCTGACCATCGCCGACTTTGTCAAGCCCGACTACATTATCGCGAACACGATCCCCATTCGCGACCGTGTCAACACTGACTATTTCATGGTTTACGTCTCCGGAGGTTCGCCATCGAGCTATGCCATGCGGGTCAGCTCGGAGGCGCAAGCTTTGATGTGGCGTCAGTATGCGGCCAACCGCTGGCTGGCTGTCATTTGCAGCGGCTCAGAGACTTTGATTGAAATCGGGCTGACGGATGGACAGCACATCACCGGCTCGCCGACCTCCCGCCGGGTTCTGGAGATGGTCTGCGTCCACACATCACAGACGCACACCGCGAGCGCCGAGTTTGAATCTGTCAAACAAACCTGCCGGATTCTCATGCCGGCGCGACCCTCGCCGTACCACCCCGGGGGTAATCAATCTGATCCATGTCACGGCATGACGGTGCGGCGGGGGGCCCACGATCACCTGGTGCTCACCCCACCTCACCCTGCTGTGCACAGGCGGGGGCCCACTACCACCTGGTGTCCCATCTCACCCTCACACACACCCGCTTTCTGTATTGTCCTGTGCCCAGGCGGGGGCCCACTACCACCTGGTGCCCGTTGTGCGGAACGGGCACCTGATCACGGGCCAGGGCCCGACCTTCTCGTTCCACTTCGCCCTGGCCATCGACCAGGCCGTGCAGGGCACCCAGGAGGGCGAGTGCGACCTGACCAGCGGCCTCACCGATCGTCCGTTGGTCGATGATGATTGGATGATGATTGGATGATGATGGTGATGATGATGATGATGATTGGATGGATCGGATGGCGATGTTGTTGATGATGATTTGGTTGATTTTGTTGATGATGCCGATGATGAGGATGATGATTGCCCCCATATATCGCTCGCTGACCGCCCTTGCCTTGCCTCTCCATTCCCTCTTTCGCCCCGCCCGCAGAGGCCGAGATTGACCCTGCCGTCTTCCGCAAGATCACCAGCGTCATGGAAATCGCCAACGGCACCGGTCCGCATCTGGTACCCACCCACTGCCCCCACCACCACCACCACCACACACCACACACCACACACCCTTTCAACATCGTCCTTCTTGCTTCTGCTTCTGTACAACACACACACCACACACCACACACCACACACCACACACCACACACCACACACCACACACCACACACCACACACCACACACCACACACCACACACCACACACCACACACCACACACCACACACCACACACCACACACCACACACACCACACACCACACACACACCGGCACGGGTCCGCACAACAATCCGACACCCCCAGTCGCAGGCACAGCATCGCATATTCACTGTTGTTGTTGTTGCTGCTGCTGCTGCCATTGCTGTTGCTGCTGGTGGTGGTTCAGATGTCTACCCCGCCGACCAGCCGGCCGTCACCAGCCCGACCCAGTTCCAACAGCTGAAGGTGGCCATGATCGTCTCCCACACCAGCTCCCGCTTCGAGGTGGAGTACGTCCAGAAGTACTTCACCGCCCGCGGGGCCACCGTGGATTACTTCGGGCCCTTCTGGCAGGTCGGTAGATATATGAGGTGGGTGCCTTGCCGGAAAAATTATGGGACGAGGGTCCCATAATTTTTCTGGGGTGGCCAAGTGCCATAAACTCGCTCACGCACACTCACTCTCACAGGTGAGCGGCGGTGTGGTGCTGTCGGAGTACATGCGCCCCGTGACGCTGGTCAAGGGGGCCCAGCCCGCCCAGGCCACCAGCACGTCTGCTGCCCCCCGTCGCCCCCGTTCTCTCATATTCCGAAAACCTCTCTCTCAACCGGCCAATCAGCACCCAATCTCATCATCATTATCATCATTATCATCAGCATCAGCATCAGCATCAGCATCAGCATCAGCATCAGCATCAGCATCACCCAATCATCATCCAATCATCATCCAATCATCATCATCCAGACATCATCATCATTCAGACATCATCCGATCATCATCATCATCATCATCATCATCATCCATCCATCCATCCAGGCATCATCATCATCATCCAATCATCATCATCATCATCATCATCATCATCATCATCATCATCATCATCATCATCATCATCATCATCATCATCATCATCATCATCATCATCATCATCATCATCATCATCATCATCATTCATCGCCATCATCATTCATCGCCATCCCCTTCTCAACATCATCCTTCCCCTTTTGCTGTCCGACGCACCCGCAGGTCGTATGACGTTGCGGTGGTTGTGGGCGGGGCTTCCTGGTCGAGCACGGTCCTCTCCAATGACGACGGGACGGCCGGGCTGCTCTGGTCGCTGCATAACCAGGTCCCTTGGAGGTGAGGTGAGTGAACGAGCGAGTGATGATGATGATGATTGGATGATGATTGGATGATGACTGGATGATGATGACTGGATGATGATGACTGGATGATGATGACTGGATGATGATGATCGGATGATGATCGGATGATGATTGGATCCTCATTGCTGCGGTCCCGCATCTGTGCGGAGGGAGGGGTTGCTCATCTGCTCACTTTCGTTTGTTTTTTGCGTGGGATTCCGCTCTGCGGGGGGCAGGGTGCCCTGCTGGTGGGCATGGACATGTGTGTGGTTGCTCATCTGCTCATTTCCGTTTTGATTTGATTTTTTGCGTGGGATGTGTGGCAGGGTGCCCTGTTGGTGGGCATGGGCACGGGGGCCGAGGTCCTCGGGGCTGCCAACCTGCTCAAGGGGACCCACGTCACGGGTCTGTGGCACCCCACCCCACACATCGTCACCATCCGCCCCCGCCACCCGTTGCCAGAGCCCGATACGATACGAGACGCCTCTCAATCAGCACTGCATCACCTCAGACGTCCTCCGTTCGAGCATCATCACCCAACCTCATCATCATGATCATCCGACCTCCTCACCCCAATCCTCCTCCTCCTCCTCCTCCTCATCATCATCATCATCCTCATCCCCATCGCCCTCTCGCAGGCTGGTGGACCACCCAGAAGAACCCGCATCCTCATCCGCATCCAATCAACATCATCCAATCAACATCATTCAATCATCATCCTCCTCCTCATCCTCCTCATCATCATCATCCAGTCATCATCCAGTCATCATCATCCAATCATCATCATCATCATCATCGCAGGCTGGTGGACGACCCAGAAGAACCTGCAGCTCTACGGGGCCCTCTACCAGAACGTGGCCACGGTCTACGACCCCGCCACGAAGATCTTCACCTGCCGCGGCCCCTGGGAGATGTCCACCTGCCTCTCCGCCCTCGGCGCCCAGCTGGTGGCCGGTCCCCAGGGCCCCTCCGTTCCGATGTTCCTCAGTGTGGCCTCGCTGATCTCCATCATCGCCACGTTCATCATCACCGCCGTGGCCTTCATCCTGTCCACCATCACCTGCATTGCCGTCTCGCGGCTGAAGCAGAACACCCCGCTGGCCTTTGCCGGCGCGGAGTAGAAAACCTGGGGAGAGGGAGGGGCAGCCCAACCGCCATGCTCGTTTTTTTTTTTTGCTGTTTTTTCCAATGGGGGGGCCGGGTGTTTTTTTCGGCCTCTCCTTTTGGCCTTGTGACTTTTCTCCATCGTGGTTGCTGGTTTTGGCATGCGCATCGAAATCCGGGTGCTTCTTCTTCTATTTCGCAGCAGCATATTTTGCGCATTTCGCTTTTTTCCTCGAGCCGAGAATAGAAATGGAAATGGGGGTGCAGGGACAATCACATGAGCCAAAGAAATCCAATTGCCAGGAGGATCGAACAGTCTGCTCATGTCATCATGTTGGTCGCGATAAAAAAGGAGCGTTTCTGAATTCCTTTATTTGCCACCTGGACGAACCGCCGCCAAACTCCGGCTCCTTTTTTTTTTTTTTTCTTCAAACCCAACCCAGAAACCGAGATTACTGGGCAGGTGCAGTAAAACTCCGGCTCCGGAAGAGGTTCGCCCGCGGCAGGGCTCGGTAGTTAGTCTGAAAATGGCTGTCTGGCGCACTGTCTTTTGTGGAAAGCGTTTGAAGTCCACCCTCCCCGTCTAGTACAATCCACACCCTACAGTTTCGGGCTTGACTCGGTTTCCTCCTGAACTTCTGGAGGCTGTGATGGGCCAAGCATGTTCGCATGCGAATTCGCTCCGTTTGTATATTCTGTTTCTTGGGCTCTCGCATGCCACACGTCAGGCAATCCGCGGCACGTTGCGACAGATGTCCTTCAACGACGCAGAATGGGGGTTCTCTCTCCCGTTGATGATTGATGCCGACCCCGCCGATCAGCTGCCCACTCCCACAGCCGACGCCCTGGCAGCACTGCTTGGTCCCTGCAAGGACCTCATCAAGTTGACCCTTCCCTCTCATGAGCCAGGCCTGTGGGGCTGCGGACGCACCGCGGGTGGCTATGCCCCCTGGGTCGATGAGGCCTTCGCCGGTCACGTTCACCTGGCCACGCTGCGCATCCCCATTGGCGATTCGGTGATGCCGGCCCTGCCACGCATCCTGGGGCACCTGCCCGGCCTGGTGGATTTCGATCTGCACGTCTCCTCCTCCTCGGGGCATGTCGACTCTTCCGGCGCCCTGATGGCGGCCCTCGGTCGTTGCTGCCCCCGTCTCGAGGGCCTCCACCTGAGCGCGGATGTGCGCTGGGAAGGCTTCGACCCGACCCCGCTGAGCCAATCGCCCCAGATCAAGCGGCTCACCCTCCCCTGGACCACCGCCGGCTCGTTCCCCCAACTGGACCTCTTCCTGGGGTCGCTTCCCCGTCTCGAGCAGCTCCGCCTGGGCCAGTTTTCGCCCGCCTTGGTGCAGGTCGCGCCCCAACTGACCCACTTGACGCTGCCCACTTGTCGGCTGGACGACCTGCCCGAATTGGGACTCGGCCGACTGGAGGCCTTCGAGAGTCCCGGCCCGGGCACGGGCTGCCTGCCCGCGGTGCTCTCCGCCAGCCGCCACACGCTCCGCTCGCTGGCCGTGCAGCCCGACAGCGATCCCAGGCCCCTGTTCGGCCTGCTGGACAGCTGCCCCGGGCTGACCCACCTGGACCTGCGCGTCACGGAGGTCGACTTAGCGGATATCCCCCAGGGGCTGCTCAACCGGCTCGAGTGGCTTCGCCTGGCCCCGGACGACACCGTCACCCCAATCCACCTCGTCAGCGCCACCCTGCGTGAGCTCTATCTGCACGGGGCATACTCGGGGCCCTCGATGACCCTGGCCTGCCCAACCCTGGAGTACCTCGCCCTGCCCACGGCCCCCGCCGAGGCCCCGCATCCGTACGCACTCGCCCTGGGCTGTCCCCGGCTGCGCCTGATCTCGGGGTTGGGCGAGCAGGCACTGGCGGAGTGCCAGGACATGGCCTGTCTGACCCGGGTGGACTACACCTGGTCCCGGCTCACGCCGCACCCTCCCCCTGCCGCCCTGGCCGCATTGCTGGCCCGGGCGCCCCGCCTGGCGTGTCTCTCGGGCGTCCGCTGTGCCCAACCGCAAGATCTCACCGACCTGTGCCGAGCCGCCCCGTCATTGCACACCCTGCACGCCACCCTGGCCCAGGAAGGCATCCTGACGACGCCGGGTGACGAATCCCGCCTCGACCTGACCCTCCCCGGCCATGTGGAGTCGCTCGGCCTGACGCTGGAACTGATCGGGGTGGTGCGCGCGGCCCACACCCTGGACGTGGGCCTGGAGGCAGCCGGCCTGCGGGTCTGCTCACTGGGCGAGACCTCCTTCCAGTCGCCCATCCGCTCGCTGGCCATTCGCTGCCCCGCCCTGGCCGCCCTGCAATTATCGCTGTCCCTGTGCTCGTTCGACATCGCCCCTGTCGACATTACCCCTGTCGACATCGCCCCCGTCGACATCGCCCCCGTCGGCATCGCCCCCGTCGGCATCGCCCCCGCCCACACACCCACCGGCGCCCTGGCCGCCAGTGTGGGTTCCCTGCGCCGTCTGGAGATCAGCGACTGCCCCGCCCTCGAGCCCGCCGTCCTCCTTGCCTGCCTGCAGCAGCACGCGCGCCTGCGCCAGGTGGTTCTCGGGCGGGGCACGCTATCGCAGGCCCATGGGGCATGGCCCCAGCTCGCGGATGCCCTCTGCGCCCTGCCCCGATTGACCCAACTGGCTCTGGAGGATGTGCCCGCGGCACGGCTGGTCCTAGCCTGCCCCGCCCTCCGGGACTTGAGACTATCCGTGAAATCGCTCCGCTCGCTGGTGCTCGACTGCCCGCTGCTAGAGGAGCTGCGTGGCCCGCTGGGCCCCGACCTGGAGCGGTTCGAGCTGACCGGGGGTGAGGCCGTCTACCTCCGGCGGGTGGGAGTGATGTCGCACGAATGGGCCAAACGGCTGGCGGGTCGTTGGCCTGGGGTGGAATTAGATGAGAGCCCCTGGGAGGTCTAAAATCCCGGCGCCGGGTCTCTCTGCTTCCTGCTCCTCGTCATCGCCTTGAACAAACGGAAAACACCCCCCGCTGCATCTGTGGTCTGGAGTCTCTCGGTTGCTGGGTTGGGTGGGGTTTGTGCGTATCTTGGCCTGGTGGACACTGGATGGTAAAAGACCGGTCAATCATCCGCGCAGGCGCCCATGCAAGCAAAGGTTCGCCAAAGGAGTGTAGAAACTTTTGTTGTTGGCCGGCTTGTGATTTCTTTCTCATGGCTCCTTAGTTAGCCTCACACGAGGCTGCATTAACACGAGACCGACTGAGCCGGACAGTTTGCTTTTTCCGGTTTTCTGCTTGACCCGAGGGGCGCATCTACTCTCCTCGATTTGAATGCCCAAAACCAAGGTCCGTGTCTCGGTCTTTTATTTGAATTTCCAATCGCGGACCTCGTTGAGGAGAAAGGCGATGCGTTCTCTGTCTCTGTGTTGTCCCGGAAATGAAGTGTCTTCGCCTGCTTCCTCTTCCTCGGAAATACTAATACAACAGCAATGCTCTCGGCAGAATAATCTTCCTGACTTAGTTCTCATCCTCCTCCCGTGGCAGCGCACTCCGGCCACAACCGCCCGAGGCCAAACCGACACCGAGACCGACACCAAGAACCCGCATGCCCATCAATCCAAGAGGTCCGTTCCATTTGCGTCGAATCATCATCAATCATCAATCATCCATCATCATCATCATCCGATCATCCAATCATCATCATCATCATCATCATCATCATCATCATCATCATCATCATCATCATCATCATCATCATCATCATCATCATCATCATCATCCGATCATCATCATCATCATCATCATCATCCGATCATCATCATCATCATCATCATCATCATCATCATCATCATCATCATCATCATCATCATCATCATCATCATCATCATCATCATCATCATCATCATCGTCATCATCATCATCATCCAATCATCATCATCATCATCATCATCATCAACGGCATTTGCGTGCCTTTTTTCAGGGGCCGTGCTGTCCGCAAGAGCTCAGCAAGGGACAGCATTGGCCAGCAGCCGGATTGCACACCCCGACCGTCTGCTGCCGAGCCCTGTTCGACCTCTGAGTTCGGCGCCTCCCGCGATTCATCGCCCGGCGCCCAATCTGCCGGTGTCAAACGTCCTCGTATGGAAGCGGTCCGGCTGGCCTCCCTCCCCCACCCATGTTGCCACGTTTGCACTACTGGGGGGTCTGATCCTTTCCTTGGGGGGTCTGGTCTTCTCCTGGCACGTTGTCACATTTTTTCACTCCTGGGGGGGTCTGATCCTCTCCGTCTCTTGGGTGGTTTGGGTGGTTTGGTCGCGGGGCCGCAGGAGACCCCCGAGGACTCCCCCCAATCCGGCCGGACGCGTGCCCTGGCGCAGACCCGCCGACGAGGATGCTCACCCGGCCGCCCCCGTGCCGCCCCCCCGTGCCGCCCCAGTCGCCCAGGGCCCCGCCTTACGGGCAGGCCTCCCCGCCCGTCCCTCAGGCCGCCGCCGCGGATCGGCCCCTGGTCCGCACTTCATCCCCCCAAAACACACACGTGTGCAGGCACTTCCGCGGCAGCCTGGCGCGGGAGGCCGACCACGCATGCGGTGATGATTGGATGATGATTGGATGATGATTGGATGATGATTGGATGATGATTGGATGATGAT
>JAPMOS010000005.1:915014-1050014 GCA_027972325.1 Paratrimastix pyriformis
CCTGTGCCTTCACCAGACCGCCCTCACCCTCCTGCGTTTGGCCAAACCCACCTTCGTGCCCGCCGGGCCCTGGTACCTGATCACCCCCGAGCAGCTCCCACCCGACCTGGATCCAATCATCGCGCGCATGATCCGTGAGCTCACTCCCCTGGGGTACGATGACCTCGACGGGACAGACTTCATCGCGAGATTGGACGCGGCAATCCTGCGCGCCCGTGAGGCTCTTGGTCCCCGAATGCCCGTACTCCCCGAGACCCAGGTCTGGAGCCCCATGCCAATGCTTGTTGGTGGGGATGCGGGGTCTCCCTGCCTGCTTCTCAATCCTGACGCGCCCCTTCGCCCTCCCATAGAAGCGTCCAGTCTACTCCTTCCGGGTTCCGGTCTTGGCCGAGGAAAGGCCCCAAGCCCCCCCTGCGGAGACCCCGGCCGTCCAATCCCCCGGCCGCAGGCACGTCACCAAGGGGAAGGCTGCCCCCGGTCGGAAGGCGGCGGAAGATTAAACCTCCCACCCATCGATGTTCATGCCACCCAATACAACCCGGTACCACCCCCGCCGGGTTGGCACAATAGAGAGTGTACAAAATTGTCCCTTGTGGAGGTGGTGGCGGGGGGTGGGATGGGGGGGGGGGGGGCCAATACGGCTCAGAGAGAATATGCTGTGTATTTGCGAGGGCGCATGACAAGGTGAGGTGGTGCAAGATGGGCCAGGGCGAGTGTGGGCTGCCTCGAGGATGAGCCCGCTCGAGGTGGGTGTGAGCGACCCCCAGGAGGGCATCGAGCTGTGGTGAGGGCGCGACTTCGGGGAGGGAGAGTTGCTTGAGCTGGGCGCACAGCTGTGCGGAATGGCCCCAGTGGAGTGGGGTCGAAAGTCCTCCCAGCACCCGCACATCACGCTCAGGTGCAGGGCCTCGAGACGGGGGCGATGGGACACGGGGGCCGTCAGGAGGGCGGTCGGGTCAAAGGCCTCGGACAACCAGCCCGGGCAGGTGCCCCAGGATGCGCGGCCGGCGAAGGCCTCATCGACCCAGGGGGCATAGTCCACCACCCGCCGCAGTGCGCCCGCAGCAGCCCCACAGGGCCGGTTCGCAAGTTGGCAAGGTGAGTTCTGTGAGACCCTTGCAGGGACCAACCAAGGCAGCCAGTGATCGGCCGGTGTGGGCAGATGATCAAGTTTACCTGATGGGTCGTCGTCAATGCCATCTGCCGCAGAGTGCCACGAATAGCTTGACGCGTGGTGTGCGAGATTCCAAGAAGAAGGGCATACAAACGGAATGACGCTGCCATCTTGGCCACTCATCAAGGCCGAGAGAATTTCGGGCGGCAATTGATTGAATTGTTCTCCCCCCCGCGTGGTGACTTCAAGGAGAATCCCACTCCGAATTTTCAGTGGCTCCTGAAAAACATGAAAAACAAAACCAGCGGGTTGCTCCCTGGCCTTTGCAGCCATCTCTGATCGAAGGCCCTATTTTCGCCTTCTGCTTTGAGAATGGGATTCTGCAGCTTTGTCCGTCTCAAAATGATTCTTTTTTTCTTATGCTTATTTTGGCTAGTGGGTCACAAACTGGAGAGCTCCGGGCGGATGGAAAGATCTCCTCTCGATCGCTGTCCCTCTGTCGATGTCCATGGTTTCCAATGGTATCCAGAGTTTTGTGGATACTCTCTTTTTGTCGACTCTGAACGCCAACGGTGCCGTCTCTCTGGCCAGCACCACCATCAGTGTTCTCCTGGCTTTGGTGGTTCCCACGATCGAATTCTCCAGGTTCGTTTACTGCCCAACTCCACCGGGTTTTTTCTGCTCGCGGGGAATCCCGGGCTGCGAACTTACCAATTCGATAAGTATCTTATGATCCATTCCTTTCCCCTTTCTCTCGCTTCACAGCACATTCATTGCCCAGTACATCGGCGCCAACCGCAAGCGCGAAGTGGGCAACGTTTTCTGGCATGCCATGTATCTCTCGATCCTGCTGGGGATAGCCTCTGCCGCCGGGGCGCCCTTCATCAAGTATGTCTTCCTGCTGCTCAACCCGGGGGATGAGCCGCAGCCGCTGCGGCAGAAGACCGAGTTCGCGGGCACCTTGCTGTATGGCAGTGTGGCAATTTATATCAAAATGGCCTTCTCGGCATACTTCTCCGGACAGGTCGGTATCGCCCCCGTCACCACCCCCCACCACCACCCCTTGTCGTCACCATCATCCCCCCCGTCATCACCATCCCCTGGTCACCATCATCCCCCTGGTCACCACCATCCCCCCGGCGTCACCATCCCCCCGGCGTCACCATCCCCGGCGTCATCATCCCCATCCCCCGGCGTCACCCCCGGCGTCATCATCCCCCCGGCGTCACCATCCCCCCCCCCCACACACACACACACACGACCCTGCGTCCTTCCATCTCCTCATCGCTTCCCCCACCCCCACCCCACCCCGTCAGGGCCGCGCTGTGGTTGTGCTGATCCTGAACGCCGTCTCGGCGGCCATCAACGTCGGTTTCCTCGCGCTCTTCGTCTCGGTGCTGCACCTCGACGTGACCGGCGCCGCCCTGGCCACGGTCGTCTCGAACATCATCGTCGACGTCGGGTTCACCGTGATCGCCTTCAAGTCCCGCAAGGAGATCCGCGAACTGGGCCTGGCCAACATGCGCTTCCGACCGCGGGTCCTCTGGTCCCTGGCCAAGTACGGCCTGTCCAACGGGCTGCAGTCGTGCATTGAGATGGTCTCGGCGACCTACTTCCAGACGCTGATCGGCTCCATCAACTACATCTTCCTCGATGCCTTCGGGATTGCCCTGCAGACCAACAACCTGCTTCTGCTGCCCGTCCAGGGCATCCTGCTGGCCATTGAGGTGCTCTCGGGCCGCTACCTGGGCGCCCGCCAGGTGGGCAACGTCGAGCGGGCCGTCCGGTCGGGGCTCTTCCTCGGCTTCTGCTACGTGCTCATCTACGGGTCCATCTACCTGTTCGCACCCAACTTCTTCCTGTGGATGTTCGGCCGGGACCCCGCCTCGGACAACGGCATCATGATTCGCCTGTCGCTCTACATGTGTGTCGCCTACAGTACCTGCGACGTGCTCAACTATGTCTTCTCGGCCCCCTGCAAGGCCTCGGGGGATGTCTACTTCACCATGGTGTGCAGCATCACGTACGGGGTCATCTGCTACCTGGTCCCGCCCATTCTGCTGAAGGAGGTCTTTCTCCGGGGGGACCGCGACCCGTGGCACTGCTGGGCCTTCTGGCTGGGCCCCTGCATGTCGATCGCCCTGCAGGCCACCTCGCTCTTCCTGCGGTACCTGGAGGGCACTTGGCGGACCCGGGAGCTGCTCGAGGGCCACGACTTCCTGTCCGAGCTGGACGCTAAGAAGTCCGCGGCCGAGATTAGGCGCCGGGTGGCCACCGAGGGGCTGACCGAGGTCGGCCCGGACAGCTCGCCCCTGCTGGACGAGCAGTTCGAGACGGCCACCCCGGTCAAGCCCACCTCGACCAGCCCGCCCGCCGAGGCGATGACCGTCTTCTCGGAGCCCATCACCGTGACCCCCGCCAAGACACGCCCCGCCGCCTGAGGGGTGAGGTGGCCGGGTGGGCGGTGGGCCTTCTTCTTCTTCTTCACACAACGTTCGCTCCTCCATCCTCCTCCACCCCCCCCCCTTCTTTTTTTGAGGGGTTCTGTCCACCACAATTCACTTGCGTCTTCATCCCCCACACCCCACCCCACCCCCCTCCCCGACTTTCGTTTCCTTTGAGAATTTTCTGCGCGCTCTCCCTTGCTGCCCTCCCCACCCCCACACCCAACCGCCATCACCACCTTGGGGCCACACATAGCCTCTCAGCCCCCGGCCTCATTCCCCCCCCGTCTACCCGTCCCCTCCTTTTGGTTTTTATATTTCTCCTGGTCGTTGGCCTGTTCGGCACCTCTGCCCGTTTGTGTTTGTGTCTGTATCACCCCCCCGCTGTATCGACTTGTGTGTCTGTGTGTCACCCTTTTGCACACAAGGGTTATCACCGCCTTCTCCTTCTCCAATAGACTCCTCCCATCCCCCACCTGACTCTCTTCTTTCCCTCTTCTGTTTCGTCTCCTTGAACAGGCTTCATTTCACCCCACGCAGCAGGATGAACTGGAGGAAGAAAGATTCTGTGGGTGGGTGTTCAGAAGGGTATGTTTCAGCTTTCTCTGTCAATGCAAACACCAATTTTGACCTCGGGGTGCGCCGCCACGAAGATTTTATGGCGATCGAAGACTGAGCTGGTTGTCGCACGTTGGTTCTCATTCTCTCCGCCGGATGGTGGATCGACAGACGGTCGCCTCACACGCATGAACAGTTAGCCTCCCACGAGCACTAACATGAGAAAAAGAAAGCTCGGTAGAGCTAGCAAAAAGAGTATCCCACGACGCAGGTGAAGCATACCATCCGGCATTTTTTCAGTGATGGCTGTCTGCACGTTTGGGGCTTTCCCACTGGTCCAACCCTCGAGTTTCTTGTAGTCGCGCGGAGGGGAACAATTAAATCAATTGCCGCCCGAAATTCTCTCGGCATTGTTGAGTGGCCAAGACGCAGTCGTATCTTTCCGTTTGTATGCGCTTCTTCTTGGAATCTCGCACACCACGCGTCAGGCTATTCGTGGCACTGTGCGGCAGATGGTATTTGACGACGACCCATCAGGCGAACTTGATCATCTGCCCACACCCACGGCCGATGCACTGGCTGCCTTGGTTGGTCCCTGCAAGGGGCTCACCGAACTCACCTTGCCAACTTGCGAACCGGCCCTGTGGGGCTGCTGCGGGCGCACCGCGGCGGGTGGTGTCTATGCCCCCTGGGTCGATGAGGCCTTCGCCGGGCACACCCAGCTGGCCACGTTGTGCATCCCCGGGGGCGACGCGATGATGCCTGTTCTGCCGCGCATCCTGGGGCACCTGCCCGGCTTGGTGAATTTCGACCTGTCCACCAATGAGGCCTTCGACCCGACCGCCCTCCTGACTGCCCTCGTGTCCCATTGCCCCCGCCTCGAGGCCCTGCACCTGAGCGTGATGTGCGGGTGCTGGGAGGACTTTGACCCCACTCCGCTGGGCCATTCCGCACAGCTGTGCGCCCAGCTCAAGCAACTCTCCCTCCCCGAAGTCGCGCCCTCACCACAGCTCGAGGCCCTCCTGGAATCGCTCACCCACCTCGAGCGGCTCATCCTCGAGCAGCCCACACCCGCCCTGGCCCATCTCGCACCACACCTGACCCACCTGACAGTTCACCAGGGGTCCGTCGACACCCTGCCTGATGTTGGGCTCGTCCGGCTGGAATCCTTCGCGATCGCGGCCGATGTCACCTCCGGGGGCCCCGTGCTGGCCCGCCTGCTGGGCGCCAATCGGGCCACAATCCGTTCGCTGTCCCTGTGTCCTTGCGAACCCATCGGGCCCCTGGTCGCCGTACTGGACACGTGCCCTGTTTTGGCGGAGCTGCACCTGTACCTAGGGCCGGGTTCCCCGGTCGACTTGCCCCCATCTCTGCTCAACCGCTTGAAATCGCTCCACCTGATCATGAATGCTGGCGCCCCACCTTACTCGCGGCCCTTCCGCATCGTCAGCACCAGTTTGGGTGAATTGGACCTGGACCTCTGCCTGGGCCCTGACGTCTCGGTGACTCTGGCCTGCCCCGCCCTGGTCTCGCTCACCCTGTACACCAACCAGCCCCACTCCTCTTTGCCGCTCGTCCTATGCTGCCCCGCTTTGCGTCGGCTCACGGGGCTCGGCCGACAGGGGCTGGCTGCCGAGTGCCAGGCCATGCCCTTCTTGACCCAAGTGCGCTACACCCAATACGAGGGGATCTTCTCTCCCGCTGAAAAAACTCAGCATCCGCCACGTCCGGCCCTGGCCGCTTTGCTGGCCGGGTCGCCCCGGCTGTCGCGTCTCTCGGGCCTCTGCTTTACCCATCCCGAACAGCTCACCGAGCTCTGCCAAGCGGCGCCAGCCCTCGCCGACCTTCAGGCCACCCTCGCGCACAACTTGAGCAGATCGACATCCAACGACAACCGGGTTGACTTGCGGTTGCCCGGCCATGTGGTCACCATCGCCCTGACCCTGACCCTGGCCCTGCCCGACACCCTACCCAAGCCCGATCAGACCGCCCCAGTCAGTCTGCGCATCGAGGCACCGGGCCTGCGCTATTGTACACTGTTGGAGGATGAGCCTGCTCGGGCACCGGTGGCACTGTGTTCCTTGACTCTGGGCTGCCCCGTCCTGGTCGGCCTGTCCCTGCATTCGATGCCCGCCCTGGCCACGCTCACCCTGGACAACACCAGCATGGCCCTGCGGTGCCTTCAGATCAGCCTCTGTCCGGCCCTGGAGCCGAGCTGCCTGCTGGCTGGCATGCAGGGACACGGGGGGGCGGCACCCTTGCGCAAACTGGTTCTGCTCGACGCCCCCATGTCATGCCATCCCCAGCTGGCCGTTGCCCTGAGCGCACTCCCCCGACTGACCCACCTCGAGCTGGGCTTCCACCCGGCGCCCCGCCTGGCCCTCGCCTGTCCGGCCCTTCGCTGTTTGCGGCTCCCCGTCTCGGCCAGCGTCACCGCCCGCCGTCGCAAGGACAAGGAGCAGCAACAGTTCACGACTGTCCTGCGTTCGCTGGTGCTCGACTGCCCGCTGCTAGAGGAGCTGCGTGGCCCGCTGGGCACCGACCTGGAGCGGTTCGAGCTGACCGGGGGTGAGGCCGTCTACCTGCGCCGGGTGGGGGTGGTGTCGCATGAATGGGCCAAACGGCTGGAGGGACGCTGGCCTGGGGCGACCTTGGTTGAAGAGTGATACAAGGAACGTCCGACGCTCCCTGATGAGCCGTATTAGCCCTTCTCCTCCCTCCCCTCCCCCACAGACACACACTGTTTCCAGGACAGCATAGGGACATCGCCTTTCTCACCGAGCGCAGGTGTAGGCGGGGCGGTGTTTTCCGTTTGTTCCAAGGCGAGCGATGATGAGGAGGAGGAGGAAGCAGAGACCGACCGGCACACTCGAGACCGAGAAACCCCAAGATGGTTACGGGGAAGAAGGATGGATGAGGGGACCAAAAGTGTCAAATCTCAAAACACACAGACGCACGAAACGACGAGAGGGAGGGATGGGAAGAATGATAAGCAAGAGAACAGGCGTGGTAGCGGCGATTGAGGTGACGGATGGATGGGATGGGACGGATGGCCCGGGGGGGAGGTCCGAATCAAAAGTGGCCAGCCAGCGGGTATGAGACCGCATCAGAATGGTCATGCTGATGCTGATGCTGATGCTGATGCCGATGCTGATGCTGATGCTGATGCTGATGCTGATGCTGATGCTGATGCTGATGCTGATGACTGGATGATGATGATCAGGATGCTGATGATGATGACTGAATGATGCTGATGATGATTGGGATGCTGATGATGTTGTTGTTGGTGGTGGTGATGCTGATGATGATGATGCGATTGAATGATGGTGGTGGCGATGATGACCGCATCTCATCGGAAGGAGACCAGCCGGATGATGATGGCCGCATGTCGGTGGTGATGTTCATCGGAAGGAGACCAGCCGATGGGGTTTTGTCAATCGGGGCGAGGCCAGCCCATCCAAGCCGGTCAGCTCGATCGGTTCCTCCTCCATCCGAGGCAGGCTCATGCTGCTGCTATCGAGCGGGCCCGGTCCCGGGGTCATGGAACGCGGGGCCGGATGTGGGCTATCCGAGGAGTACCCCATGATGGAGGTGGGGGGCAGGGGGGGTAGGTTGGGGTATATGGGTGCGGGGGCAGGGCTGGGGGCCGCCGAGTGGTGGTGGAAGTCGAGAAGGTTGAAGCGGGCCGAGCCGGGCCGTGAGGAGGAGGCGGAGGAGGAGTAGGAGGAGGAGGGGAGCGGGTAGGTGGCTGTGGCGGAGGTCAGGTCGTGGGGGAGGACGACGCGGGCGGGGCGGGGCAGGCTGGGCGGGCGGGAGGCGGCGGCGGCGGCTGTTGTTGTGGTTGTTGTTGCGGGTCGGTGGGGCTGCTGCTGGCCAGGCGGGCGGCCGAATCTATCATGGAAAGAAGGGGAGGGAACCACGAGAGGGAGGGGGGAACATGATGTACATGAAAAACAGATATCTTGATCTGGGCATATGAGGTCGTGGGGGGGGGGGGGGGGGGGCGGACCCGTCTGTGGGGGGGGCGGGGCGGCCCCCGAGGCGGCGATGATGGCGCGCCCCTTGGCGGCCATCTCCTCGTCGTGCTCCTCGTCCAGCCCGAACTGCGGGATCCGCAGCAGCTTCAACTGCGCATAAATAAAGAAAAAAGAAGAACGCGCTTAAGTCTCCAGCACCATGCCAAAAAAAATATGGGAGATGTCCCATAACTGTTTGGAGAGATCGCCCTCTCATAAGAAGAGAATGATGGGGGGCAGAGAAGCTCTCGTCCAGCCCGAACTGCGGAATAATCCGCAGCAGCTTCAACTGGACACAGACACACACACGACACACAAAAAAACGGAACGCGCTTAAGTCCCCAGCGCCATGCCCAAAAAAATTATGGGAGAAGCGAGAGTGACCCATAACTTTTTTGAGAGGTCGCCCTCTCTAAAAAAAAGGCGAAGGCGAGCCTAAAACATACTGGAGGCCGCAAGAGCGGCCCAGATAGGGGGGGTCTGGGAGCGATGACTTCAACAAGGGAGCGTGGGGGGGGGCCGGCCGGCCGAACAGACCACGCGGGGGAAGCAGTTGAACAGGGTGAGCACCACGAAGCCCCACATGGCCAGGGGCAGGTAGACGATGATGAAGTTCCCCAGGATGGGAACTGCCAGAGACAGCCCCCATGCGCCCGTCGTCCGACACACCACGTGGGGGGGTGGGGAATGGGAGAGGAGGTCAGATGAATCATCCCAGGATGGGAACTGGCCACGTGAGGCGTGGCGATGATGATGATGATGATGATGATGATGATGATGATGATGATGATGATGATGCTGGTGATTGGATGATGATTGGGATGATGATGATGATGATGATGATGATGATGATGATGACTGACTGGACGATGACGATTTGGGTGGTGATGATGATTGGGATGATGATGATGACTGGATGATTGGGATGATGATGATGATTGGGATGATGATGATGATGATGATGATTGGGATGATGATGATGATGACTGGATGATTGGGATGATGATGATGATGACTGGATGATGATGATGATGATGATGATTGGATGATGATGATGGTGGTGGTGATGATGATGATGATGAGGATTGGATGATTGGATGATGATCTGATGATATTGGTGATGGTACGTGACTTCTGGGGCGGGGGGGGGTGGCCGGCGGCAACATGGATGGCGGACCCACGTCCATGACACTGACGATCTTGTAGAAGGCCAGCTTGGTGGGCGAGGTGCTGTGCAGCTCGTGAATGACCGTCAGGAAGTTGTAGCTGTGCCCACAGGAAGGAGGCGGGGGGGGGTGGGTGGGCGGATGGGAGGGAGGAGTGACGGATGAATTCACGAATGACCGTCAGGAAGGTGTATAGCTGTGCCCACAGGAAGGAGGCGGGGGAGGGATGGTGGCGGGGAGGAGGGACGGATGAATTCAATGAATGGCTGACTGGGAAGGACGTTGGAGCTGACCCACAGGAATGAGGCGAGGAGGAGGAGGAGGAGGGACGGATGAATACGCGAATCGTGGGGCAGGCTGGGGGGAGGGGGGAGGGAGGGGGTTGAGGAGGCAAGCGGTTGTGGTGTGGTGTGGTGTGGGTGTTGTATTGGGGGGGGGGGTGTGATGATGACTGGGGGGGCACGGACCACAGGGGCGCGCAGAGGACGCAGAGGTAGCTGTGTGGCCCCACGAGGTCCCGCGGGCGGGGGGCGCCGCGCCAGTTCAGGAACGCCAGAGCCGAATGTGCCGCGGGAGAGGAGAGGATGTTGTGAGGAAGGGGGCCCAAGTCATGCAGGAGAATTCCAAAAAAAAAAAAAATGTTGTTTCGAAAAACAGCAACAAAGCACAAAGCCGTGGTTCGGATCTTCGAACGGGGTGTGGAGGTGGGGAGGGAGGATGGGGAGGATGGGGAGGACGGGACACCACCAACCACCAACCACCAACCACCAACCACCAGACTTTGCGCAGAAGAGCAGGCTGTACGCCTCGGAGGCGCCGGGCACGAGGTGGTAGAAGTTGAATATGCGCAACCGCACCAGGGTGGTGAAGGCGCATAGGGACATGTAGGCCACCACCGTCAGGGCCACCAGCTCAAGCAGCCCCGGGAAGGCCGAGTGGACCAGCAGGCTGATGGGGCTCAGATCCACCGTGTCCACCATGATCACCGACTGGGTGCGGTATGGAGGGGTGCGGTGGTATGGGATGTGAGCGGGTGGGTGGGGCGGTTATGAGGTGGTGGACTGGGCCAAAAAATTATGGGAGACCATCCCATAATAATTAGGGCGAGGGGATCAGTAGGGCTGATGGGGCTCAGGTCCACCGTGTCCACCATGATCACCGACTGTGTGGTGCGGTGGTGGTGGTGGTATGGGATGTGAGCGGGTGGGTGGGGCGGTTATGAGGAGACGGAGCGGGTCAGAAAATTATGGGACACATCCCATAATATTTTCTGGCGGGTGGACGATGAGGTCCACCGAGTCCCCGGGGATGGGGGTGCGGACCTCACCCAGAAGGACCAGCACGGAGAGCATCGACAGGAGCACCGCGCAGATGCGCATCAGGATGCGGCCCGGCGTGCCGTACCAGAGATACTCTGTGATGGGGATGGGGATGGGGATGATGATGATGGGTGGAGGTGGTGATGATGCTGATGATGATGATGCTGATGATGCTGATGACTGGATGATGACTGGATGATGATGATGATGATGATGATGATGATGATGATGATGATGATGATGCTGATAATGATTGGGTGATGATCGGATGATGATTGGATGATGATTGGGTGATGATCGGATGATGATGATGATGATGAATGGGTGAGGATGATGGGCGACAGGTCAGGAGGATGGTATATGCTCCGCAATGGGATGAGGGGGGGGGTGGACGGAGTGGCGACGCGGACTGAGGCGGGAGCGGAACCCGGGCGGCAGGCGGCCTTCCTGCACCTGATTCAGCAGTGCCGCAAAGGCCACGCAGTCCCGAAATTGGCTGGAGGAGAGAGGAGGAGGAGGAGGATGATGATGGTGGTGGTGGTGATGATGATGATGATGATGATGATGATGATGATGATGATGATGATGATGATGATGATGATGATGAGGATGAGGATGAGGAGGAGGAATGGGCAACCGAGAGTTCAGGCCGTTGTTTCCGCTTCCAGTCACGCATACCCAACACAAACGGACCGCTCCTCCTCCTTCTGTGCAGCCTGACCTTACGCGTGACACCCAACACAGGCATCAGACAGCACACACATGGCGGCCCACGGACCGCTCCTCCTTCTGGGCGAGGCACTCGACTTGGTGCAGCCGGCATGACACCCAGCACAGACATCCCAAGACACATACCCACCACGGACCGCTCCTCCTTCTGGGCGAGGCACTCGGCCTGGTGGAGCTTGGCCCGGACGGCCACCAGCCGCTTGATAGTGACCGTCTCGAGCAGGGTGTCCTGTGGGTTCAGCTCGTGTGGCTCGGCCAGCTCGATCTCCACACTCGCAAGCTTCTTCACCTGCCCCGCCCCGCCCGCAGCAACCAAGCAGCACCACCGAAAAGAACAGGTTTCCCGTCAATGACGTGGCGATCCGACAATAAGAAAGGCGGCTCGCGAAAAACCAAGAAAGCGTCGGTGGTCTAGTGGTAGAATATCACGTTGCCATCGTGGTGACCCGGGTTCAATTCCCGGCCGACGCATCACCTTTTTTTTTTTTGCGGACCCTGTGTTGCGAGTGGCGGTTGTTGCTGGACGAGTGGGACGAGGAGAAGGACGAGTCCAGGGGCGAGGGGGCCGGCTGGTGGCTGGCCGCATCGGCGGCCGAGCTGGCGGCCTGGTGGGGGGTCGGCGAACGGGACGGCGGGACGGCCGAGGGGACGGTGGTCACCGCTGGCGGGGGGTGGCGGGGTCGGAAGATGATGGGTCTCGTCTCGTGGTCGTGGGTGTCAGGCCCCCCCCCCCCCCGGCATCCACATTAAATTTGCGGGTACGATCCACATCAAACTAAAGCGACAGACAGGGCAGGCAGAAGTTGGCGAAGCGGCCCTCACCCCAGAACGGGGAACGGGAAGGGGGGGGGGGGGGGGGGGGGACGGACAGGGCAGGCAGAAGTTGGCGAAGCGGCCCTCGCGCAGGGCGTCCTGGCTCTCGGGGGTCAGAACCGGACACTGGCAGAGGGGGGGGGGGGGGGTGGGGGGTGGGGGGTGGGGGGAGTGTGATGATGATGAAGATGAAGATGAAGATGATGATAACAATAATTGGATGATGATGATGATGACGCTTGGATGATGGATTGCTGGACGATGGCTGGACTGATGCTGATGCTGATGGGGGCAGCATCATGCAGGGGTGGCTGGACGATGGCTGGACGATGGCTGGATGGGGGGGGGGGGGGGGGGGGGGGGGGGGGGGCTCGACCTCAGTCAGCAGCGCCTCCACGGCGACCCGTAAATGACCGATGGCCGGGGTGGCCAGGGCGCATTGGCGGGCCTCCTGTGTGTGTGTGTGTGTGGGGGGGGGGGGGGGGGGGAGCGGGACGGGGTGTGCGAGATGGGGTCCTGGTGAGGCGCCGGAAGAGGAGTGGATGGGGGCCGCGTGGATTTGGACTGATGGATGGCGGGACAGGGCATGGGGGAGCGAGCGCGGGACAGGGCATGGGGGGACAAAGGCAGGGGAACGGAAGGGCGCCGATTGTGGGGGCGTACGCGGACCAGGGCCGCGTCCTGCAGATCCTTGCGGGACTTGGCCAGGGACTGGTAGTGTTTGTACGTCTGAAACTCAAACTCGCTCTGGAGGCTGCGAGGGGGAGGGAGGGAGCGAACACAACAAAACCCACCACAACACCATAGAGTTTGTATCAGGTGTGGTAGTGCTTGTACGTCAGAAACTCAAACTCGCTTTGGAGGCTGCGAGGGGGAGGGAGCGAATACAACAAAACCCACCATAACCCCGGGGGGGGCGGGGGGGCGGGGACCACAGAGGATGAATCAGGTGCAGGCACGCAAAAACACCGCACCTCCTCCCAGTGGGCATCACAACAATCAGGCGGATCTCGCACCCCACGCCTGCACCCCCCCAACCCGTGTACCCTGCGCCCCACTGATCCGCTTTCCAAGTGTTCCGATCCCGCTCCGGGTGCGGTTGGGAGCGCAACACGGACCGTTTGATGTTTCCGTAGTTCCACAGGCGTCGCGGAATCTGCTCTCCACCCCCCGTGGGGGGACATCCACACCACGCGAAGATCGGGTCAGGGGAGAGGAATCCAAAGGAAAGGGCGGAGAGGAAGATTGGGGTGGGTGGGGTGGGTGGGTGTGGTGGGGGATGCTTCACCCGACCGCACGGACCGTGACGAATCCCACCCCCATGAGCCCCACGAGAAACGTCAGGGCGTATGCGTTGGAGGCGGCGATACCAAGCGCCGGAATGTCATTCCTACGATCGGGGGAGATCTGTGGAGTCGACCCGGGTGGGTGAGCCACACAGACCAGGTGAGTTCCCTGGTGGCCGCGAAGTAAATCAAGAATATGACGCCAATAATACCGGCCACCGAATAGATGATCAGGTTGAACTTGATGCCATCCCAGAGGCGCCGGACAAAGGTGAACTGGCATGACTTGGTGAAATCTTGGAGGACTGGAATCGCCACCCAAGTCATGAAGAAGTTCAGCCAATATAAACATCTGTACATCACCACCAGAGCCTGGGGAGAGAGGAAGGAGTGGACGAAGATCTTATCGCAAAATTCCTCGTCGTGCAATTCTCGACATCGGAGTCGGAAAGTCTGGTCAGCCGGCAGAGGTGTTGAGATTCGAGTGGCCCCCAAGAATTAAATGACAGACCACAGCGAGGTCGTCCGGGAGAAGGACGATAATCGAGAGGGAGATCACCCACGAAAAGATGACGAGGCACATGGTGAAAGTGCTCAGTGGGCGGAACTTCCCAAAAAAATATTTTCGTGACGCCAAATAACGGAAGAGAAAAATGGCGCATACGACGAGGGCGCTTTCTGAGAGAACGAAGAAGAGACCCATCTAATGTGTTCGGAACGGCAAAGAACCGCGGACACCCGATGGAAAAAGTATAAAAGGTGGAGCACCACACAAAGGAAAGAAGGGGAAAATGAGATCAACAAGAATAAACAAAGGAGACCGTTCCGCGAAGCCTGAGCTAGCCCACTGAACCCTTGTGGTTGTTCCACTAATCGCGTGAAAAATCAAATTTGATCATGGAAGACCAGGGCCTCACCACTTTCGAAGCCGAACAGTTAATCAAGGGGTTGCACACATTTGAGACAATTCGAGCTGTTGGGAGCGAAGATTGGCTCGCCCAACATCAGGCCATTGAGAAATTGAACATGCAGGCCCACTACTGTGCCCAAAAGAACAGCGATGAATTCGTGGTGGAAGAATTTCAAACACACGATAAGGTCTGTGGAGCACAAGTGTTTCAGACGCCACAACCACGACCGCCTTCTTCAGGTGGGCACCCTGATTCACGATCTTGTCCTGATCGATGTCTGGAAAGAGAAGGTTGCCCCTCTTCTGAATCTGCAAGAGCCTCAACTCACCGGCGTCAAGGCATACATGACGGTTTGCCCTTCGACCTCTCGATCAGCTCCCCCGATCATCATCACCATAGTTCTATCACGAGGGTCTCGTGGTCAACCTTCTGGAGATCCTCTGCTACAACCGGGACGCCCTGCTCTCAGCGGGTGATATGCTCATTGAGCTGGCCGAATATTTGATCCGCAAATTGGAGGTTCTCGCCACCCGGTCTGTTCCTCCCCTTTGATTTTTTTTTTGTGTGGTCTACATTCCCCGGGGTTCGTGTTTTTATGGTTTTCCGGCGGTGCGTTCGACCTTCCCCGTGGGGTTCTGCAGACCCGCAAGCTACTGGGCCACTCCGAAGAGGACACCTGCCGAGACGATGGCCATGACCGCGGTCGATGTCCGTCCGGTGTGGCTCCCACCTCCCCTCCCCCCGGCCCCACCCCGCTGGAAAACCCCCTCCAGCACTGTTTTGGGGATGGTGTTGTCTGAGTGTCCTACAATACGCCCCCCCCCCCCACACACACACACACGCACCTTTCCTTCTTTACTCGACACACACACACACACACACAAAGCGGCACCACGAGCAGGTGCGGCAGATCGAGTTCAACGTGTGCATGGGATGTCTGGGGGTCACGAGGCTGCTCACGGACCAGGCGGCCCACGTGCCCCCCGGCGTCCTCGACTGCTTCCTGGTGCACCACGGTCGGTAAATGGGGATATCACCCTATATATGGGGATATCACCCTGTGATGGGGATATCACCCTGTGCGTATATGGATATCGCCCTGGTTAGGTTGATGATGATTGGATGATGGTGATGTTGGTGTTGTTGTTGATGATGATGATCGAATAATGTTGATGTTGATGTTGATGTTGATGTTGATGATGGGCGCCAACATCCCCATGATCTCGTCTCTTCTCTCCGCGTGCCACCCTGTGCAGATTTGATCTCGCTGCTGGTCCAGCTGGATGTTGATGTTGATGTTGATGTTGATGTTGATGATCCATGCCTCCTCTTCTCACCACGTGTCGCCGCCGATGGGCAGATTTGATCTCGCTGCTGGTCCAGCTGATGGAATCGAAGCCCTGGGTTCGCCGGGACGGCGCGGACACATTCAAATTCGAAGGTCCGTGCGTGCATGCACACCCCGCCCGCCCTTCCCTCCTTTGCCCCAATCTCGCCTGTCTGGGTTCGGCACAATCGCCAGCCAGCCGAACAACCCGCTCCCCGTCCGACGCATGGCGTTGCCTTGCCGGCGATGGATGGGATGGGATGGGATGGATGACTGACGGACATTGGATTTCCCCTCCAACCCTCCCCCCACCCTCCCCTCCCTCCAGACACGCAGTGGGTGCTGGTGCCGCCCCGCGACCGGCTCCGGCTCCCCAAACTCGAGGCCCAGGTCCGTCCCGCCCCCCCCCAGCACCCCCACCCACCCATGTCACCCCCACCCCACATTGTCCCACCCCGCCATGTTTGATGGAAACTGGCACAATCTTCATGTGATCCGCGGCTTTTCCTCCACGACCACCCGGTTCGGCTCACCCCCCAGGTGTGGCTCTCCCTGTACCGGGTGCTCCTGGAGCGCGACTGCCAGGCCAAGTACCGCTTTGATGACCTGCGCAAGGCCACCATTGGCAAGGTCCGCCCTTGATCTGGCTTCCCCCGGAACGTTCGAGGCTTCATCAACGGGTGAGTAGATCAATTGGTAGATCGCGCGCTTCGCATGCGTGAGGCACCGGGATCAAAACCCGGCTCATCCAACTTTTTCCTCTTTTTTTTTTGTAGCTTCGCCGCTACTTCCAAGAGACCCTGCTTGACCAGCTGCCCGTCCTGACGGACCTGCAGCGAGGCATCGAGTATCTCACGGTCCAGGGCGCGCCCCCAGACGAGCGGCGGGCTCCTCTGCGGATTGAAGAGGTCCGCAATGCAATAATGTCGACTTCCCCCAATTGTCACGCCCACCACCCCATAGCTTCCCGAGGTTCGCAGCTCCCTCTCCTCGGGCCAAAACTGGACGGAAATCGCCGCCTGGCAACGGGAGCATGTCTTCACCCAGACCGAGGCGCAACGCCTGGCGGAGATGCGCAGGTCTGATCATCCCTTGGGTGAGGTCGATCGGTGGTGGTGACTCCCTTCCATCACTTTTTTTGTAGGCTGGCTGCGAACTACAGCATGCCCATCTTTGAAGAAGCTGCCCCCAAACCCCGATGTGCATGCTGTGGCCGGATGGCGACACAACGGTGCGCCCGGTGCCGGAGCGAGTGGTCTGACGCTTTTGTTGGTGTTTTTTGACTTTTTCTGTCCTTGCGCAAAGGTATTGTGATCGTGAGTGCCAGATTCGACGCTGGCCAGATCACAAAAAGGCCTGCGCGGAAATTGCTGCCCGGTTGCCGAAAGAAGAACCCAAAAAGTAAGTTCGGCTTGCCACGCGACTGATTTATATCCTCACCGATGAGCTGCTCCGACGTCACTTCGTCACCCCGCCATTTTTCAAAAGATGGAATCGGTCATGCTCAAAGAGGTTCTCCCCACGCAGGCAGGGGTTTGGGTTTCGGCAAAGAAGCGGCTTACTCCCATTTTCTGGCGATGAGAGTAGGCCACTGTATCTTCCCTGCTTGGATTTTGGTATATGTTATTTCCTGGATCTTGCTCGGGGTTTTCCCTGCGCTCATCCTGCCCCGCCGAATGGCTCTCTCGAACGCCACCGACTCGTTGCCCCCAATGGGGAATCGGGCTGATAACGTCTTCTGGTTCTTGCAGATCTCCGATTTGCATCTGACATCGACCGAAGAAACCAACCGGACCACCGATCTGGAGGCCTTTCTGACCAGTGTTCAGAATCAGATCGCTCCTGAAGTCGTTTTGGTTACCGGAGACATTATCGACAGCAAAACAACCGAGTTGACAAGCTATCTTGACACCGAAGCCTGGAAGGGCTACCACGATGCCCTCGTACGATCCGGCGCCCTTGACCCTGCCCACCCCTGTAAATATGTTTTGGATGTTCCCGGAAACCACGACGGCTTTGGGCAGCCCTGGAACGGTCTGCCATTTCTGGGTCACAACTCTCCTCATCTTCGATCATTCGATCAACCCCGTCATCTTCAAAAGTGGACGAGCCGACTCTTTTTATGCAGTACGGCTCCTGTGGGCCCTTACTCAGCCATGGCGCATCGGTGGCCGCAACTCCCTTGACACATTCGCACCTTGTCCGGAAATCGTATGGCACGTATGGTTTCCTGGGGGTTGACACCACATCTCATCCGGGCCCCATCATGCCCGTCTGTTGGCTCTCCCCACCCACGCCCCCACACCCACACCCACACCTACCCCACCCCACGTCACGGCCCATCGGACTGATTGCGTTCGTTTTTTTTTTTTTCCGGCGGCGGTGTCGACATCACCCCCTGATCATGTCTCTCGCACCCCAACCCAACTCACCTACCCACACACGCAACACCACCAGATCAACGATGACGGGAACGTGCTGCCCCAGACCATGTCCGAGGTCCAAGATTTCCTTGGCGGGGGCCCGTACAACGGCTCGGTGATCTTCCAGCACCACCCCCTGACCTCCATGAACCTGTACACGTGGAAGTCTGTCGCCCACCGCCCACCTCCAACCACCACCCACACACCACCACTCACCACCACTCACCCACCATCACAGCCAAGAACCCACCCCACGATCCACCATCCGCCGCCTCACGTCCCACCGCGGACTCGTCACAGCCACCGTGTCCATGCCCATGATGATGATGGTGCTGATGATGATGATGATGATGATGATGATGATGATGATGATGATGATGATAACCCTATCACCCACCCACTGGGGCTCCGCTCGTCGCGGCTGCCCCGGCCGAGGAGGGCCCAACACGAGGTCATTAGGCCCAGGGCCCCCATCGGAACGTGTAACGCGCGACGCGAAGGCGGGAGTAAAGTTTCTCTTCGCCTGCGTCCTCGCAAATACACAGCATGTCTCTCTGATGATGATGATGATGATGATGATGATGATGATGATGATGATTGGATGATGATGATGATTGGATGATGATGATGATTGGATGATGATGATGATTGGATGATGATGATGATTGGATGATGATGATGATGATGACGGCCACCCGGGGCCCTCGACCCGCCCCACATACCCCTGAGCACCCCCCAACACCCACACCCATCACTGGGTGGCCCCGCCATCAGGCGGACCCCCGGCCGGGAGGAGCCACCATACGGGTCATTTGGCCCGGCCCCCCCCCGGAGTGTAACGCATGGCGCGAAGGCGCGAGTAACCTTTCTCTAACTTGTCGCCTGCGCCCTCGCAAATACACAGCATGTCTCTCTGATGATGATGATGATGATGATGATGATGATGATGATGATGATGATGATGATGATGATGATGATGATGATGATGATGATGATGATGATGATGATGATGATTGGATGATGATTGGATGATGATTGGATGATGATGATGATGATGATGATCGGATGATGATGATGATGATGATGATGATGATGATGATGATGATGATGATGATGATGATGATGATGATGATGATGGATGATGATGATGATGATTGGATTGGATGATGATTGGATTGGATGATGATGATGATTGGATGATGGTGTTGATGTTGGTGTTGATGTTGGTGTTGATGTTGGTGTTGATGTTGGTGTTGATGGTGTTGTTGTTGATGGTGTTGTTGTTGATGATGATGATGTTGATGATGTTGATGTTGATGTTGATGTTGACTTTGTTGACAACCTTCTTGTTTCCAACGCACACACCCCACCAGCTTCTACACGACGACGGTGACCCCCTCGGGCCAGGTGAATGCCCTGCTGGACGGGCACGCCCACTATCCCCCCGGGATGTACGGCCACGCGGGCAGCACCCTTGAGCTGGAGCTGGGCGACTGGAAGACCAACCGCTGGTACCGGCTGGCCGCCTTCGACCACGACCTGTTCTCGTTCACCGACGCACAGTCCGTTGTGTGGAGGTATCATCCAGTCATCATCATCACCATCCAGTCATCAGCATTAGCATCAGCATCAGCATCAGTATCAGTATCAATCAGCATCACCACCACCACCATCATCATCATCATCCAGCCATCATCATCATCCAATCATCCAATCATCGTCATCATCATCATCATCATCATCATCATCATCATCATCATCATCATCATCATCATCATCATCATCATCATCTCCTCACCACCCCGCCTCCCACCCGCCCCAGGTACGCCAAGGACCCTGTGGTCATCCTGATCACCAACCCCAAAGACGCCCGCTTCCTGACGGCCCGCGAGCCGCTCCACCGGCTGGCCCAGTCGACCCACGTCCGGGCGCTGGTCTTCCCCACCCCGGCCCCGGGCGCTCCCCCCGTCCGGATCGACCAGGTGACGGTCACCCTGGATGAGCAGGCCCCGACCCTGATGCGGTATGCCAGCGGAACCTTGGGGCCGATGTATGTTGCCCCATGGGCGCCGGCCGGGCTCGACGCGGCCAGGGGAACGCACACGGTCACCGTCACGGCCCACTACACGGTCCGCCACACACGTGTCTCTGTGTGTGTCTGTGGGTGTAGATGCGTGAGACACACGGTCACCGTCACGGCCCACTACACGGACTGTGTCTGGGGGTGATACACACCACACGGTCACCGTCACATATGGGTGTCTTTGTGCCTGTGGGTGTGGACGCGTGAGACACGCGGTCACCGTCACGGGGTCAGATACAGGGGGTGGGGGTGGGGGTGGGGAGGGGGGGGGGGGGGGGTCAGATCCACACGGGGGTGACGTACACGCATGTGGGAGGTGCCCGGGAGAATATCCCCCCGGACAAGCAGACCCACTTCTTCTCACCTTTCTCAACGCCAAACACCAACACCAACACCCCCACACGGCTTTTAGCGCCTGGTTGCGGGTGCGCCCACCGAGACTGTGACGGCCAGCCAGACCTTCACCCTGGATGGGATCTCCGTCTCGGGGCCCTTCGCGTGGTCCCGCATCGAACTGGCCGTCAGCAGCTACGCCTTCTGGGTCCGTCTGTCAGTCAGTCTCGTGGTGGCGCACAAAGGAATCTTTCCAAAAGTCTCGATTTGGCTGTGCAGGTGAGCATGCTGGTCAGCTTCGGGCTCAACCTTCTGCTCGTCCTCACCCCCTCCTTCCTTCCATCCCCCCACCCTTGTTGGGCTGGCTGTTGTTGCAGGTGAGCATGCTGGTCAGCTTCGGGCTCTACTTCCTGCTCTTCCTGCTGCTGCTGCCCAAGCTTGCCCTCTGCCACGCCCACCGCCAGCCCCGCCACCGCTCGGCCGCCCTGGCCGCTCTGGGCCTGGCCCCGACCGCCACCTGGGCCGACCTTCCCCCGTCCCAGTCCCTGCTCTGCTTCTGCCTGACACACCCCGGCGGTGTCGACACCCCCACCACCACGGGCACCGCCACCACCGCCAACATCGCCCCAGAGGTGCTGACCACCCCCCGCCACCACGTGGTCGTCAGTGCCCCGGATATGCCGCCCCCGCCCCCGCCCCGTGCGGCCGCCTGGCGGCGGTTCGTCTGGGGGCAGCTGATGGCCGGGCTGGACACATATGTCTGCCTGGCCAATAGCGGGCTCTGGTGGCCCGTGTTCTTGCTTGGGTGCGGGCTGCCCTGCATCCCGTGGATGGTCGGGCCCCTGCAGAGCCCAGACGGGTGGGGTCCGTAATCCCAATCCAGCAGCATCAGCAGCATCAGCAGCAGCAGGCTCATCATCATCCAGTCATCATCATCATCATCATCATCATCATCATCATCATCATCATCATCATCATCATCATCATCATCATCATCATCATCATCATCATCATCATCATCATCATCATCATCATCATCATCATCATCATCATCCAGTCATCATCATCATCATCATCCACTCATCATCATCATCATCATCCAGTCATCATCCAGTCATCATCATCATCATCCACTCATCATCATCATCATCCAGTCATCATCCAGTCATCATCATCATCATCCACTCATCATCATCATCATCATCATCATCATCATCATCATCATCATCATCATCATCATCATCATCATCATCATCATCCACTCATCATCATCATCATCCACTCATCATCATCATCATCATCATCATCATCATCATCATCATCATCATCATCATCATCATCATCATCATCATCATCATCATCACTCATCATCATCATCATCCACTCATCATCATCATCATCATCATCATCACCACCATCCAGTCATCATCATCATCATCATCATCATCATCATCATCATCATCATCATCATCATCCAGTCATCATCATCATCATCATCATCATCATCATCATCATCATCATCATCATCATCATCATCATCATCATCATCATCATCATCATCATCCAATCATCATCAGCTTCAGGCTTTCCACATCGTCCCATGTTTCAAGCATCATCATCATCAACACCATCAACACCATCAACACCATCATCATCAGCATCAGCATCATCATCCAATCATCATCATCATCATCATCATCATCATCCAGTCATCATCCATTTCATCCAATCATCCACCTCCCTCCCACCCTCCACCACCCACCACCAGCCTCCACCCATCACCCATCACCCATCACCCACCCACCCACCCACCCAGGCGCGGCCTTCAGCTGGGGGGCTTACCTTCCCGACGGCTACCTCCGAGACGGCATGTCGACCCAGCTCTTCAACCCGATCTACTCGCTTGGCTTCGGCGGTTTCCTGATCTCGGTCGCCCACCTGACCCGCCTCCTGATGGCCATCCGCCTGCGGGGCCTGAACCGGGCCGCCCAGGTCGACGGCGGGGCGGTGCGCGTAGTACCGGCTGGCGGCGAGGACGGGGGAAAGAAGCCGAAGGGGAAGGAGGGCCCCGGGGTGGTGGTGGCTGAGCTGGCGGGACAGGAGGCCAGCGGCATGGGTCTGTTTCGGCCGACCCGTGACACCGCGTTCTCTCCCCCTGCCTGCTGCTGCCTGGGATGCGGTGAGTGCAGCTGCGGCGCGTGGACACAAGTTTGAGCGCACAATTTGAGCGCACACATTGGGATGGTGTCTGGGGTCTTCTCACACCTGTCCCGTCTCACCACGCCACCCCACCCACCCACCCCGCCACATGCACACGTACACACCGCCAGACCCACCGACCTCCTCGGGCTCATTCGCCTCGACCCTGTCCACCACCATCGTCCTGCCGCCCGACGATGCCCCCACCTCGGCCTCCTCCACCACCGCCACCGTCACCACCACCACCACCATCACCGCCGTGCCATTCCTGGCCATCCCGCCACGGGCGGCCTTGGAGGCCCAGTCACCACCCCCACCACCACCACCACCACCCCCGGCGCTCGCCACTGGGTCGACGTCACCGCCGCCCGAGGTGATGATGACGCCCCAGGTGGCCACCACCCCCACCACCACCCGGATGGCCTCCTTCGCCGCCGCCCCGCCTGGCGGGTCGGCCGATCCGGCAGAAGCAACATCACCCCCCACGGGGCCTGGGACTGGGGTTGGATCCGCTCCTGTGGTTGGATCCGCTTCTGCTGGGGTGGGAGCTACTGCCCCGGGTGCTGATGACCTGCGTCTGGTGGAGGTCAACACGATCCTCGTTCCCATGCGCCAGCTGTACGCGCCGCCGCCACCGCCGCCGCCACCACCACCACCGCCACCACCAGCCGTCCCGGACCCACAGCTTCCGGCCAGCCCGCCGCCAACCAGCGCCCGCATCTACCCGCAGCTTGACGAACCAGACCCGGCTGTCCTGCCGCCCCCCGAGTGCCCAGTGGCGGCAGATCCCAACCCATACGGCTGCCCCAGCCCGGCGGCCCTCTGGCGAATGCTTGTGCTGTGTCTCGGGTTTGTCCTCTTCCACCTGGTCCAGGTGGTCTTCTGCGTGGTGGTCAGTCTCGGGCCGGGCCCGCTGGGCTGGCTGGCCAGTCCGGGGCTGGCCTGGTGGTGGCTAGTCGGCATTGGGATCTACGCCGGGCTGGGGGTGGCCATGGTCCGGGCCGCCAACCACAACCGGGCCCGGCGGATGGCGGCGGCCTGCGGACAGCAGTGCGAGCGGGCGGCCGCCGGGCAAGAACAGCAGGCGCAGGTGCGGCAGGTGGTGATGGTGACGATGCCCCAGCCGCCGCCTCAGCTGCCCGCATCGGATGACCCGCCCCCGATGCCCATGTGAATATACCGATGTCGATCCCCCCCCTACCCCCCCCCCCCCCCACCCCTCCCCCTCCCCCTCCCCCCCTCCCCCCACCTCCACCTCCACCTCCACCTCCACCTCCACCTCCACCTCACCTCCACCTCCATCTCCATCTCCATCTCCACCACCACCCTACCCCCACGTGGGGGCGAGTGGTTCCCTTTGTTTTCCGAAACTCGTTTTCATTGCGGCGTCTTTTTGACTTTCCCCACAACCGCCATCCACACAAAACCCACACTGAGAGAATATGCTGTGTATCTGAGAGGGCGCAGGCGACAAGTTCAAGAAAGACGCCTTCGCACCATGCGTTACTCCGGGGGAAATGACCCGATCCCGGCCGGATGAGGAAGCAGCCGCACCCAGGGGAACCGCTTGGCCAGAGCGTAACCCCCCTCAAACATATCGAGGCCGCCCGACCAGCTCGAACCGCTCGAATTCCCATCATGAAACTGCTCCATCTCGAGGGTGGTGGGGGAAGTCAAGGGTGCCTCTAGAGTTGCACGAAAGTTGTAAAAAAGGAGAAAGAAGTGGAGAAAGAAAAAAGAAAGTGAGAAAGAAAAAAGTAAATTTTTTGTCGTTGCGTTTGTGCACGAGGGACAGTCTGGGGCTCAAGGCGAGAGGTCTTTCTTGGGTGGAGAAAAAAAAGAAGAAAGAAAAAAGCAGAAGAAAGCAGCTTTTTTCGTGCAACTCTTCTGCATCCGGGTTCCTCCTCTCGGCCTGTCACCGACCCCTCCCGCATATACACGCGCGCAGGTTCTCTCTTGGCGTGGGACCAGAAACAAAAAACCAATGAGGCCGAAAACGAGTTGAGTTCCAAAAGGAAAAAAAAAAGAAATTCAAAAACAAAAAACAACAAAAACAACAAAAACGATTAAAAAGCACTAACTTCGATGATCCATTCCCGCGTCACCGCGCTCAGAGCTCCTGCTTCAAATCATCCAAAATCTCCTCCTCCGTTCGGGCGCCACCACCCTTGCCGCTCCCTCCCCGGGGTGGGGTTGCCCGCTGCTGCTTGGCCTTGGGTTTGGTCGGCTTGCTGCTGTTGGTGGAGTCCTTGTGCCTGGCGGCGGGGGGAAGGGATGGGGGGGTGATGGAGACGGGGTGGGTGAGTCATCATCACCCACCCACCCACCCAACCCAGGGCGTACACCAATCCTCCCACACGGGGCAACGAGGGACAACCTGGACGGACCACACACCACCGCGACACACGAGAGACCCAGCAGCGGCACAGATAACGACAGACAGCCTGGTACCAGCGCAGGCAGGCAGACAGACAACCGACACAAGGCGGACAGGACAACACACCACAGGAACACAGACAGGCCCCACAGAGGCGGCCAGGAAGCGCAAGCAAAGGTTGCATGAGGTAAGCACAGCACAGCACAGCACAGCAGGCAAGCACAGACTTTGCCTCGTCCTTCCTGCGTTTGGCGGCCTCTTCCTTCTTCTTCCGTTCGTCGTCCTTCCTCCTCTTGGCCTCGTCCTTCTTCTTCCGCTCCTCGTCCTTCTTCCTCTTCTCCTCGTCCTTCTTCCTCTTCTCCTCGTCCTTCTTCCGCTTGGCCTCGTCCGCCTTTCGCTTCTTCTCATCGGTCTGCTGTTTGCCCTTCGCCTTCTCCTCCTTCTCCTTCTCCTTCTCTGCCCTCTCCTCCTTCTTGGCCTTCTCCTCATCAGCCTCGCGTCCCTGCCGCTGCCCCGCCCCTTCGCCATCACCACCAACATTCCCGCCCTCCTGCGGGGTCTCGGGATTGCTCTTCTCGGAGTCGGCGGCGCTCGGGGGCGTGTCTGTGGTGGTGCTGTTGGCGTTGGCTGTGGCATTGGCATCTGTGGCGTTGGCTGTGGCATTGGCGGCGGCGGCGGCGGCGGCGGCGCGTTGCTCGGCCTCGAGGCGTTCCTTCTCCTTACGGGCCTCCTCCTGCCACGGGGGGTTTGAGGGGAACGATGATGATGATGATGATGATGATGATGATGATGATGATGATGATGATGATGATGATGATGATGATGATGATGATGATGATGATGATGATGATGATGATGATGATTGGATGATGATTGGATGATGATGATGATGATGATGATGATGATGATGATGATGATGATGATGATGATGATGATGATGATGATTGGATGATGATGATTGGATGATGATGATTGGATGATGATGATGATGATGATGATGATGATGATGATGATGATGATGATGATGATGATGATGATGATGATGATGGATGATGATGATGATGGATGATGATGAATGATGATGAATGATGATGAATGATGATGACTGGATGATGATTGGATGATGATGATTGGATGATGATGATTGGATGATGATGATTGGATGATGATGATTGGATGATGATGATTGGATGATGATGATTGGATGATGATGATTGGATGATGATGATTATTGGATGATGATGATTGGATGATGATGACTGGATGATGACTGGATGATGATGACTGGATGATGACTGGATGATTGGATGATGCCGATGATGATGAATGATGCCGATGACCAATGATTGGATGAGGGACGACCTCTGCCTTCTTCCGGGCTGCCCGCTCCTCCTTCTCGCGCTGGGCCCGCTCGGCCCGCAGGCGGGCCATGGCCTGCTTGGAGACCAGGCTGACCACCCGCTGCAGCGACTCCTCCTGTGGGGGCGGCGTGGGATGGGTGCGTGGGTGTGGCACGGAAGGATGAGTGGAGCCGGGCCATTGCAGCCACCCCTCCTGTTGGGGCAGCATCGGGGAGCAGCGGGGCAGCAGGGGGGGGCAGTACGTGTTGTGACAACGCATTACAGTCTGGGTGTCATGTGTGTCGTCATGTGTGTCGTCATGTGTGTCGTCATGTGTGTCGTCATGTGTCGTGTGTGTCATGCATGTGTCATGTGTGTCATGTGTATCATGTGTGTCGTCATGTGTGTCGTCATGTGTCGTGTGTGTCGTGTGTGTCGTGCGTCGTCATGTGTGCCGTCTATGCCGTCTGTCCTGTGCGTCATGCGTGTCATCTGTCGTGTGCGTCGTGTGTGTTTCTGTGTGTGTCGTCTGTGTGTCATGCAGGAGGGCGGGACCTTCTCCTCGATGGCGGCGCTGGTCAGGACGGGGTCGGCCGTGGGGGCGAGGGCCATCTGGGCCTGCAGCTGCTCCGTGAGCCACGTCTGGGCGTCCTGGCACTCGCTCGCAATGGTCATCTGCACGTCATATCCATCCATCCATTCATCCACATACAATTGTATATGCGTGAAGATGAGCTACGTCTGGGCGTCCTGGCTCGTTCGCAATGGTCATCTGCGTCGGCCACGAGCTACACATGAAGAAGATGAAGCAATAATTCAGCATAGTCATCATCATCATCATCATCATCATCATTATCATCATCATCATCATCATCCAATCATCATCATCATCATCATCATCATCATCATCCAATCATCATCATCATCATCATCATCATCATCATCATCATCATCATCATCATCATCAATCATCATCGTCATCATCATCACCAGCATCATCATCATCATCATCATCATCATCATCATCATCGTCATCATCATCCAAATCATCATCATCCAGTCACCATCATCATCATCCAATCATCATCATCATTCTACATATATAAATACCGAAAAACAGGGACGACTTTTCGGGGGAAGGAACTGAGGATGGCCTTCCAAAAATCTGTAAAATCCCAGGGCTCTCCCCCCGGCACCGACCCGACCCTACGGCAGTTGGTATTTTTAGTCCTCATGCCGTCGGACTTTTGCCAACTTAGGGGCAACACGCCATTTGCCAGGGGGAGAGTGCAGCCGTCATCACACCCTATGTGTTCGGGACCGGCTTACCGCAGCACTGCGGGGACGTCCACAGGCCACAGTGGTATCCTGGAGAGTGCACCGTGTTGTTGGAGTGGGGTCCGGCCAGCTGTCCGAGCGGTCCAGGTCACCGTGGACCAGCACCCGAGAGAACCCGTCGCAAGGCCGGGATGGTAGGGGCATTCATCAGGGGGGGATCGCCAACCTTGACCGGGCGGGCCATTGTGCTTCGGGTCTCCAAGCGGGTTCGGGCGGCTGCGGGCTTGGCATCAAGGGCAGAGGCCAGAGAGCGCTACCATGTTTCGCACCGATTTCGCAACGATTTCGCAACATTTTCGCAACAGTGTTGTCCGGACAACGATCGCACCTGAAGGTGGGGCCGGACGCAGCCTGGGCGCCACAGGCGCATGAGAGCCTACCAGGTCTACTAAGCCTACTGTGTCTTGCGGCATTTCGGCTTTTCGGCCCTTCGGCCCCTCCGACCCCATCTTCACAAGTCCCCAAGGGGTGCCCTGATATACCCTACTTGGGAGGCACCTCCAAAATTTTGGGACACGATCCAAAATATTATGGGATCATGTCAAATTTCAAAATGGTCGGAGAAGGATGGCGACCTCACCAGTCGGTCGGGGACCCCAACATATGTTTAGAAGCGGGGTCGTGGTGGCCCCAGGGCAACCCTTCCCGGGGATAGCCACCAAGGTCGAAAATTCAAACAGGCTCAAACGGGTCGGGGAAGGATGGCGACCTCACCAGTCGTTCGGGCCACCTTGCCCTATCATCGCAGGGTGGTCGCGATCGACTCCAGGTCAACCCTTCCCCGGGGGGATAGCCACCAAGGTCGAAAATTCAAACAGGCTCAAACGGGTCGGGGAAGGATGGCGACCTCACCAGTCGTTCGGGCCACCTTGCCCTATCATCGCAGGGTGGTCGCGATCGACTCCAGGTCAACTCCTTCCCCGGGGATAGCCACCAAGGTCAAAATTTCAAACAGGCTCAAACGGGTCGGGGAAGGATGGCGACCTTACCGTTCGCTGGAGGGACCCATAAATCCACCAAACTGTGGTCGTGGTGGCCCCCAGGTCAACCCTTCCCCGGGGGGATAGCCACCAAGGTCAAAATTTCAAACAGGTCGGGGAAGCACGGCGACCTCACTGTTCGCTGGAGGGACCCATAAATCCAGCGAACCGTGGTCGGGACCGGCCGCCGATCAGCCCTTCCCCGGGGGGATAGCCACCAAGGTCGAAATTTCAAATGGGTCGGGGAAGGACGGCGACCTCACCAGTCGTTCCGGCCACCCTGCCATATCACCGCAGGGTGGTCGCGGTCGACTCCAGGTCAACCCTTCCTCGGGGAGATAGTCACCCGATTGAAAGCGTAACGAAGCGAGCTCACCTGACTTGTCATCATCATCATCATCATCATCATCATCCAGTCATCATCATCCAACCATCATCATCATCATCATCCAAGCGTCCAATCATCATCCGAGCATCACCATCATCCACGTCGTCGTCATGATCAACATCAACAACAACAACATCACCATCGTCCCAACACGGACCGCCTCGGTGGCGTTCAGGGCCGAGTCATTGACCAGCCGGGCAGTCGCATCCAGGGTGGCATTGATGGCACCCAGCAGGCGGGCCGCAGCCTGCGGCCGGGCGGCCAACTCGGTGTGGCGAAGCAGCAACGGGTCGGCCCGTTGACGCAGGGCAGACAGCCGCGAATGGTAGGGCTCCTCCGTGCTGGCAGCGGGTGTGGGTGGGGTGTGTGAGGGGAGAGAATGAGGGGTGATGGAGTGAATGAGGGAGGAGGAGGAGGAGGAGGAGGAGGAGAACGCATCAACACACCCGGTGTCCTCCTCGAGCCATCTCCGCCGTTGCTTCCAACTGGGCCGCCACACAGACGCACACATACTGATGGACAGACTCCATGCCCGGGTCCTCCTCGAGCCAGCCCACCAGCCCCTCCAGATCGGCCGCCAGGGCCACACAGACACACACCTTGACACACACACACACAGCGATATACAGACTCCATACCGGGATCCTCCTCGAGCCAGCCCACCAGCCCCTCCAGATCAGTCGCCAGGGCGGCACGCTCCTCCTCCGTGGTGACCTCGGTGAAGTGCTCCAGGTCAGGAATGCGACTGCGCAGGTCGTAGACCGTCGACTGGGCACAGGCAGGAGGGAGGCGTTAAACCACGAATTGCGCTGCGCGGGGGCACTTTGGGCGGCGGTGGCGGCCAACAGGGGATGGCCAACAGGGGATGGCGGCCAACAGGGATGGCGGCAACAGGGGGGGCAACAGGGGGATGGCGACCAACAGGGGGGGGGGATGGCGGCCAACAGGGGGGGATGGCGGCCAACGGGGGGGGGGGATGGCGGCCAACAGGGGGGGGGATGGCGACCAACAGGGGGGGGGGATGGCGGCCAACAGGGGGGGGGGATGGCGGCCAACAGGGGGGGGGGGGGATGGCGGCCAGGGGGATGGCGGCCAACGGGGGGGGGGGGGGGGATGGCGGCCAACAGGGGGGATGGCGGCCAACGGACCTCCAGCTGGTTCTTGGCCTCGGCAATCTTCTCCTTGCGGGCCTCGCGCGCGTCGTACTCGGCCAGCCGGTGCCTGCCGGCCTCCAGCTGGGCCCAGGCCAGGTGGGCTGCAGGGACGCCCGCAAGGCTGGGCGGGGCCACGGGGTCAAGGTGACCTTGCCGTGGTGGGTCCGCTGCGGGTGGGTGGGATGGAGGTTTTCTTAATATTCGGCGCACAGGGAAAGAATTATGGGACACATTTTAAAAAATAAAAATATATTGTGGAGCGCCCGAAACCCAGAATTTTATGGCGCCCTGGGCGAGCCCAAAAAAGGGGGGGGAGGGAGGCATTGGCGGCGGCCTCAAGAACGGACGGTGTGGGTCTTGGTCTCGGTGACCTGCCGCACCTCAGGCGCCTGGGCACCAGCAGCCGCAGCAGCCGCGGCCTCGTCCGCCTGGGGCTCCTTCTGGCCACCACCAGCAGCAGCATCGTCGTCCTGCGGGCTGCTGTCGGCTGGAGCTGCCTGGCTGTCGTCATCGTGCTCATCAGCAGGCCCGGCGGCGGGCTCGTCCGTGGGCTCGGGCTGTTGGGGCTGTTGCTGTGTGTCGGGGTCTTCGGGGGCGGAGGCGGAGGTAGGTTCGTCGCTGGATGGAGTGGCGGCGGGTTCATCGGATGTTGATGTTGGTGATGATGGTTCCTTGGCGTTGGCGGAGGTCTCGTTGACGGTGACGTTGCGGGTCACGACTGGGGAGCGGTGGTGGGGGGTAGCGGTTGATGGATGATGCCTGGATGATGATGATGCCTGGGATGATGATGATGCCTGGGATGATGATGATGATGCCTGGATGATGATGATGGTTGTCTGGAGGGACGGACGCTCGGTGACTGTCTGGGTGAGCTCGAGGCTGCCCCGGGTCATGCTGCAGAGCTGATCGCGGGACATGGTCACCGTCAGCTGTCGGGACGCAGGGCCGGACGGAGGGAGGGAGGCGATGGGTCATGGAATGAGTCTTCCAGGCCCCACCCTGGCATCATCATCATCATCCAATCAGCATCCAATCATCTTCTATTCATCATCAGCATCAACATCCAATCATCAACATCCAATCATCATCAATCAACATCATCACTCATCACCATCAACAACAACAACATCCGGGGGGGCAGGGCCGCGGACCTTTGTGGCGGTGCGGGTGACATTCTGGTACTCAGCCTGCATGGCCCCGATCCCCTCCACCAGCACCCGCGCAATGACCGGGCTGCAGAGAAAAAAAGAGAAAGAAAATTTGGGCCACTGCGAGAATCGAACTCGCGACCTCTTGCACCCTAAGCAAGAATCATGCCCCTAGACCAAGTGGCCGAAAGATGAAGAACGGTAGAGCATCGCAATCACCATGTCTCTCCATCCAGACCCACACGGGGGAATTTCCCGATATCGAAATCTCCAGTCAACATCAAAGGGGTGCTCTTAACACACGCACGGGGGGCGGAAATCATCACGGACCTGACCCCAAGTGGGAGGGCCTCGGTGGGCTCGTAGCACAGGGTGGCCACGAAATCGGCGCGGCGGTTGAGGGTGACCACCTTGGTGCTCGGCAGGGTGCTGTTGTGGGTGAAGAGCTTGATGGCCTTGCCGGGCGAGCCTGGCGGGGAGTGATTGGGTGATGATGATGATGATGATGATGATGATGATGATGATGATGATGACTGGATGATGATGATGATGACTGGATGATGACTGGATGATGACTGGATGATGATGACTGGGTGATGATGATGATGATGACTGGGTGATGATGATGATGATGATGACTGGGTGATGATGATGATGATGATGATGATGATGATGATGATGATGATGATGATGATGATGATGAGAGACATGCTGTGTATTTGCAAGGACGCAGGCGAAGAGAAACTTTACTCCCGCCTTCGCGTCGCGCGTTACACGTTCCGATGGGGGCCCTGGGCCTAATGACCTCGTGTTGGGCCCTCCTCGGCCGGGGCAGCCGCGGCGAGCGGAGCCCCAGTGGGTGGGTGATAGGGGGGGGTGGGGGTGGGATGATGATGATGACTGGATGATGATGACTGGATGATGATGATGACTGGATGATGATGATGACTGGATGATGATGATGATGATGACTGGATGATGATGATGATGATGATGATGATGATGATGATGATGATGATGATGATGATGATGATGATGATGATGATGATGACTGGATGATGATGATGACTGGATGATGATGATGACTGGATGATGATGATGATGATGATGATGATGATGATGATGATGATGATGACTGGATGATGATGATGACTGGATGATGATGATGATTGAATGATGATGATGATTGGATGATGATGATTGGATGATTGGATGATTGAATGATGACGATTGGATGATGATGATTGGATGATGATGATGAGACGGACCCGAGGCCTCATCGGGCTTGGTGACAATGACGGTGATGTTGTGGGCGGCCCGGGGCATCACCTGCAGGGCACGCATCGAGAACCCAGGGCTGTTCAGCGCTCCGTACATGGCCGCCCCTAGGGTGGTGGTGGGTGGGTGGTGGTTGGATGATGATGATGATGAGTGGATGATGCTGATGCTGATGCTGATGCTGATGCTGATGCTGATGCTGATGCTGATGATGATGAGTGGATGATGATGAGTGGATGATGATGATGATGATGATGATGATGAGTGGATGATGATGATGATGATGATGATGAGTGGATGATGATGATGATGATGATGATGATGATGATGATGATGATGATGATGATGATGATGATGATGATGATGATGATGATGATGATGATGATGATGATGATGATTGGATGATAAAATAATAACAATAATAATACGGACCGAAGGCAGACGCCTCATCAGGGTTCACGCCCTTGCCAAGCTCCCTGCCCCGGCCAGTCCACAGTCACCGACAGATGAAGTGCGATTGGTGAAGAGGAGGTCTCTTGGCAGCAGAAGCATCATCCAATCATCATCATCATCCAGTCATCATCCAGTCATCATTCACTCATCAACATCAACAACAACAACATCATCAGCACCATCACAAAATCATCCAATCATCATCTTCACCATCATCATCAACTTCATACCATCAATCATCCCCCCAAAAAATCACGGACGTGCCAAAGACACTGCTCAAGATCTCATCCATCATCATCCAATCATCATCATCATCATCATCATTCAAACATTCATCATCATCATCATCATCCAATCATCATCCAATCAACATCCAATCAACATCATCATCATCATCATCATCATCATCATCATCATCATCATCATCATCATCATCATCATCATCATCATCATCATCATCATCATCAATCATCATCATCATCATCATCATCACGGACGTGCCAAAGACGCTGCTCAAGATTTCCTGCACGGCCGGCACGCGGGTGGCCCCGCCCAGCAGCTGCACCGCCACGGGCCCGGGGCACTGGCCGAATGCGGGCGAGGCGCGGAGGGCAGCGGCGTGTTGGGAGAGGCGGGAGAGCAGGGGGCTGATCATGGCCTGGAGCTGGTCCCGGGTCAGGACGAAGGACAGGTCAACGTCCTCGATTGATTCGATCTGGGGGGAGCCGAGGGAAGGATGATGATGATTGGATGATGATGATTGGATGATGACGAGTGGATGATGATGATTGGATGATGATGATTGGATGATTGGATGATGATGAGATTGGATGATGATGAGATTGGATGATGATGATTGGATGATCGGATGATGATGATTGGATGATGATGATGATGATGATGATGATGATGATGATGATGATGATGATGGCGATGGCGATGGTGGGGCCGGGTCGTGACGGACGGTGGTCTTGTACTCGGCATTCACGGTGAGGACCTCCTTGGCCTTGCGCGCGTCCTTCCACAGCCGGGCCTGCCGAAGAAGCAGAAGAGATGCGTTGATTGGGTTTCTGTTTGTGTGCCCGAGCCAAGTGGGGATGTCCAGGGTCGAAGCGAGGGCACCAACAACAACAACAACAACAACAACAACAACAACAACAACAACAACAACACCAACACCAACACCAACACCAACACCAACACCAACAACACCAACACCAACAACAACACCAACAACAACACCAACAACAACACCAACAACACCAACAACACCAACAACACCAACAACACCAACAACAACACCAACAACACCAACAACAACACCAACCACCCACCCACCACCGCCACCACCACACCACCACCACCACCACCACCACCACCACCACCACCACCACCACCACCACCACCAACCACCAACCACCAACCACCAACCCAACAGACCAGCGTCTTGGGCGACCCGAGCAGCCGGGCGCAGCGGGGCAGCGCCTCTGCCCCCAGCCGGGCCACGACATCGGGGTGACACTGCTCGCCAGGCGCGAGCAGGGCTGTCTCGGCCGGGGCCACCCGGGCGTGGAGCAGTCCCACGAGATGGGCTACAATGGCCTCGTCCATATGGTGTCCGCCCAGGTTGTCGTCCAGTTCGGCGGCCAGAATCTGACCCGGTGGGGTGTGGAGTGTGTGTACGTGTTGGGCAGAAGCAGAAGGAAAGTTGGCGTGAAAAGGGCGGGGCTGTTCCACAAGCAGGGGGTTGCCTCTTGCCCCAGGATGGCCGAGCGAGGTCACAGGACACACACACAGGACACACACACACAGGACACACACAGGACACACACACAGGACACACACACAGGACACACACACAGGACACACACACAGGACACACACACAGGACACACACACAGGACACACACACAGGACACACACAGGACACACACAGGACACACACACAGGACACACACAGGACACACACAGGACACACAGGACACACACAGGACACACACAGGACACACACACAGGACACACACAGGACACACACAGGACACACACACAGGACACACACCACACAGGACACACAGGACACACACAGGACACACACGGGACACACACAGGACACACACACAGGACACACACAGGACACACACACACAGGACACACACAGGACACACACAGGACACACAGGACACACACACACAGGACACACACACAGGACACACACAGGACACACACACAGGACACACACACAGGACACACACAGGACACACACACAGGACACACACACACAGGACACACACAGGACACACACAGGACACACACAGGACACACACAGGACACACACACAGGACACACACACAGGACACACGACCACATCACAACACATCGCACACATCACATCACACCCACCCACACTGACCTCCATCTTGGCCAGGTGTCCCTTGTCCTTGTCCTTGCCATCCATCACACATCACATGATATCATCACATGATATCACATCACATTATATCATCACATCGCATTATGTCACATCACACATTATATCATCGCGGACCTCCATCTTGGCCAGGTGTCCCTTGTCCTTGTCCTTGCCCTTCTTGGCCGGAATCGGGTCATACCCGACCAGGGTCAGCCCCGTGTGGATCCCACCCATGTCGGCGAAGACCACGCATCTCCGGTCGCCGGTGGCGGCAGCGGCAGCGGGCGCGTCGGTGGTGGCGTTCGGGGTCTCGAGGAGCAGGGGTCGGATGCGTTCAAGGCCGTACCAGAGCGGGGCTGTGTGGGGGGAGTGGAAGTGGGGCGGTTGGCGGTTGGAGGCACGCGTCAGACCAACACGCACAAATGGGCAACTTGCATCATCCCCCCCCGGGGGATGATGGCTATCCCCATCTGTCAAAAGGGAAGGGGAGAGAGAGACGGACCGGCCAGGTTGGTGTCAAGCAGCCCGATGACGTTCAGCTGGGCCAACTTGGCCGCGTCCAGCATGGCCTGGCGCTGGCTCTGGGTGAAGGTGGGTGGAACCTGCGGGTGGAATCCACACAAAATTTGAATTTGAAGCAGAAGATGATGTGATTTGGTCAGTGGATTAAAGTAAGTCACACAGACGGTGATCACACAGTCTTGGGTCTCGGTGAATTTGGCAATGTACTTCAGCAGCATGGCGGTGATCTCCTCCGGGCTGAGTTGCCAAAAGAAGAAGAAGAAACAAAACAATCGAAAGAGTGAGACTGCATTGTGGAATTTGGTGGACACAGACTGGAAGGGCGCAGAGGCTTCGTGTGTGATGTTCAAAGATCCATTTTCAGGGTCCGAAAGCACCGTCGGGCCCGGGAAAGGAATCGAATGCTCGTCACTGGCGACGGCTGAGCGGCCCAGGTAAATAGGAAGATGCGAGAGGATATGGGTGGGAATGCGCCCGAACTAAATCAAAAGCCAATCAGGTGGACAAAAAAGGAAGGAGAGTGTACGGACTGCGGACGCAGCACGATCGGCAACCATGTACTCTTTGTCATCAAAAGCAACCATCGTCGGCGAGTTTCTCTTGCCATACTCGTTGGTGACGATGTGAATGGGTTGCCCAGACTTGAGGCGGGCAACAGTGACCACCGACGAGCCAATATCAATTCCAGCAACAGAGAGCGAGTGCACTATGTGGAAAAGCAGAAGAAACGTGACGAGGAGGGCCTTCATTCACGTTGTGCCACGCGGCGTGCGACAGTCAGAATCCCCAAAAGGGTGCGTCATGCTTTCTCCGATGTCAAACTGGGGCCGATCCCGGGAGGGGAGGGTCGCGCGGACCAACCTGGCCTGACTTTCTTCACAACTTTCGATGCGAATGGGCCCCGCTGTGTGGGATGCCGGACCTCCTCGCCGCACCTCCAGGATTTGACACTGCTGCTTCAAACACCCAAGGCTCTCATCTATCAGGCTGGCCGAGCTCTGGGGCCTGGATGCGCATATCGCAGTGCTTTTTTTTAGTTTATGTTCTTGTCTTTGCCTTCGTTTGGGCCCAAATTGTCATTCCCCCATTCACTCAACGCCCCGCCGATTATGCAGTGAATGTTTCGACTCCTGAAGTTCGACCACCCATGGGTGCCAATGCTGATAATCTCTTTTGGTTCGTGCAAGTCACCGATCTCTCCCTTTCGACCACCATCAACAATTCCCGGCGATCCGACTTTGAATCCTTCCTCGCCACGACACTGCCGTCCATCAAGCCGGAGCTGGTTTTGGTGACCGGCGACATTGTCCAGAGCGTGAACAACGAAGGAGACACTGCCGTGGACCTCCCAGCCTGGCGGAATTACCGTGACGCCCTGATCAATTCGGGGGTCCTCGATCCCTCCCATCCCTGTGAATTTATTCTCGACGTCCAAGGCGAGTTCGATGCTTTCGGAATGAGGTTTTCACGTCTGCCATTTTCTTCTCCTCTCTTTGGCATGATCATCATCGCTCGATGCCAGCGAATGGCACGACGCCTTTTGTGGAGTACGCCTCTTGCGGACCGTACTACCGACCCAACCAGACACTTGCCACGAGCCCATACACCCACAAATTTGTGGTCCAGAAGCCCTATGGCCAATACGGGTTCCTGGGTGTTGATATGTACGGCAGCAACCCATTCTGGGTGACCTCACCCCGGGTCTGGCGACATCACCAACGCGCGCGCGCACACACACGCCTCCGCTCCCTTCATTGTGCCTTTCATCTGACTTTCCCCATTTTTCTGTCTTGTGCTGTGCTGTCTTGTGCTGTGCTGTCTTGTGCTGTGCTGTCTTGTGCTGTGCTGTCTTGGTGCTGTCCCGCGCTGTGCTGGTGATCTGTGCTTGTGTCCACGCAGCAACTGAGCGATGACGGGGACATCCGGCCCCAGGCCCGGGCGGATGTGCGTGCATTTCTTGAGGCCGACCCGGTGTACAACGGGTCCATCTTGTACATGCACCCCACCGTGCCCTCCGTCAACATGGTCACCAATTCGTCCGTTTCAGGCATGTGTATGCACACACACCATACCATTTCCAGCCATCGTCAGCCAATATCATCATCATCATCATCATCATCATCATCATCATCCAATCATCCAATCATCCAATCATCCAATCATCATCATCATCCAGGCACCATTATTATCATCATCCAATCATCATCATCCAATCATCATCATCAACAAACCTGCATCATCATCATCCAATCAACATCCCAATCAACATCCAAGCATCATCACCATCATCCCAATCATCCAATCATCCGCCAACAGGTTCTTCGACGGGACCGTGCTGCCATCCACCCGCCTCAACGCCATCCTCAACGGTCACCTGCGCAAGCCCAACACATACCGCCATGCGGGCCGGGCCCTGGAGCTCTCGCTGAACGCGTGGCGCAAGCCCGAGCGGTGGTACCGGCTGGCCGCCTTCGACCATGACCTACTCTCATTCACCGACGTCAGGTTGGTGGTATCCGCGCGCGCGCGCACACACACACACACACACATCGTTCCTTCTTTACTCGACACACACACACACAACAGCTCCGGCTGCGTCCTTTGATCAGAGAGTGCACATGGCTCTCTCCCGATGCTCATCGGGTCTTGGCGGCCTACTTCGGCTGCTATCCGCTTCGGCGGACGGGAGCCTCCGGGTTCCCACCCGAAGCTTTTCGGGTTCGGTGTTGCGCGCCGATGTTCACTTATGCACATGACGGGCCGATGTGGTGAAGGGGTGGTTGGGTGCGCGATTCGCTCCGAAGGGACTGGACATATGGACCGGTCGTTCGTTGGGTGTGCGTGCTCTCCCTGCTATATCTGGTGGTGGTGGGTGGTTGTGCAAATCCCCTTGCGCCGCTACTCGCTGCTACCACCTGGTGGGGGTCCCTCCGCATTACGCCACGACGGCAGGTCCGTCCTCTCCCTAACGAGCCTATCAAACGCCCTCCACAGGGGATTCCTTCGCCCACGGGTGCAGTGACATTCGTGCTGTCTCTTCTACCTCTCTGGTTTTTGTTTTATTTTCCCGTTACTTCGTTCCTTCTTTACACGACACACAACAGCACACACAGCACACACAGCACACACAGCACACACAACACCGATGTCAGGTTGGTCTCCGCCACCCCCCCACACACACACACACACAGTTACACCACGACCGAGGTGGTCATCCTGATCACCAACCCCAAAGACGCCCGCTTTCTGACGGCCCGCGAGCCGCTCCACCGCATGGCCCAGTCGACCCACGTCCGGGCGCTGGTCTTCCCAACCCCGGCCCCGGGCGCTCCCCCCATCCGGATCGCACGGGTGTGGGCTGTCTTCAGCAACGGGACGGCGGGGTTCGATCAGCTGGTTGAGATGACGGTGGCGAATGAGACGGGGCCGCTGTGGGTCGGAGCCTGGAGCCCGGCGGCCTTGCCGGATGGCGAGGTGACGGTGTTTGTGCAGTATCACGTCCGTAATGATGATGTTGATGTTGATGACTGGATGATGACTGGATGATGACTGGATGATGACTGGATGACTGGATGATGACTGGATGACTGGATGATGACTGGATGATGACTGGATGATGATGGGGATGGGGATGATGATTGGATGATGATGATGTTGTTGTTGTTGTTGTTGTTGTTGTTGTTGATGATGATGATGATGATGATGATGATGATTGGATGATGATGATGATGATGATGATTGGATGATGACTGTATGCAGCATCAGCTCTCCTTGTGTTCACCCCTCCTGCTCCACACCCCATTCCAGGCGCTCGGCAACGCGACCCTCCTCACGGCCGCCGCGACCCAGCCCTACTCAACCACGGGCACCTCCGTCCGGCTGCCCCTGACCTGGTCCCGGCTCCTCTTCGGCCTGGAGACGTACGCCTTCTGGACCAGCGTCCGGGTGGCCATGCCCGTGTTCTTCTTCATGCTCATCCTGCCGCCCAAGTTTCTGCTGCTCTTTGCCCGGCGGGGCGGGCGGAGGGAGGAGGTGGTCGAGGCACTGAGGGGCGATCCGGACGGGGTGGTGCTGGAGTTCTGCATCCGGGTGGCCATCACCGTACAGAAACGTCCGATGGACCCCTCCGCCCCCCCCCCCCCCCCCCCATCCTGACATACGAACTGTCAGATCGATCCCACCACCACCATCACCACCATCCAGTCATCATCATCATCATCATCATCCGATCATCATCATCATCATCATCATCCAATCATCATCATCATCCAATCATCATCATCATCCAATCCATCATCATCATCATCATCATCATCATCCAATCATCATCATCATCCAGTCATCATCATCATTATCATCATCATCATCACCACCACCACCACCATCATCATCATCATCATCATCACCACCACCACCATCATCATCATCATCATCATCATCATCATCATCATCATCATCATCATCATCATCATCATCATCATCATCATCATCATCATCATCATCATCCAGTCATCATCATCCAATCATCATCATCCAGTCATCATCATCATCCAGTCATCATCATCATCATCCAGTCATCATCATCATCCAGTCATCATCATCATCCAGTCATCATCATCCAATCATCATCCAATCATCATAATCATCATCATCATCATCATCATCATCATCATCATCATTCATCATTCATCATCAATCATCATCATTCATCATCAATCATCATCATCATCATCACCACCACCACCACCACCACCCCACAGAAAAGCACACACCCCGCACGAACTACGACGGGATCGGCTTCACCACCAACAACATCCCGCGCCTGGTTCGCTACTTCTGGCGGGAGCTTGAGGGCATCGACGCTTACATCTGCCTGGCTGACAGCAAACCATGGTGGGCCATTGGGCTGCTGTGCCTGGCCATGCCCTGGGTGCCGTGGATGATCGGCCGCTTCCAGGGGAACACCTGGGGTCCGTGGTGGTCGTTTTGATGGTGGTGATGGCGGTGAGGAGCATCATCAGCTTCATCAGCATCAGCAGCAGCATCCTCATCATCATCATCATCATTACCCAATCATCATCATCATCATCATCATCATCCAATCATCCAGTCATCATCATCATCGGCATCCAACTTCTCTCCATCAGGCCTGGCCTGCGCCTGGGGCTTCGTCGTCCGCTCGGGCGTCTTCCGCGGCATCGGGATGGACCTCTTCGTCTTGGTCTACGTCTTCGGCTTCGGCACGCTGTTCATCTCGGCAGCCCATTTCCTGCGGATGTTGACCTTGGCTCGGGCCCGCCGGGCGGCCCAGCTGGCGGCTGAGGAGGCCCAGAGGCGCGCCGTGGAGTTGGTGGCGGCCCGACGGATGGCGAGGCGCGGGAGAGGCGCGGGTCCGTGGTGATGCATCGTGATTGTGAGCATTCATCCAAATCATCATCATCATTCATCATCATCATCATCATCATCATCATCATCATCATCATCATCATCATCATCATCATCATCATCATCATCCAATCATCATCATCATCATCCAATCATCATCCAATCATCATCATCCAATCATCATCATCCAATCATCATCATCCAATCATCATCATCCAATCATCATCATCCAATCATCATCATCCAATCATCATCATCATCAGCAGCAGCAGCAGCAGCATCCGATTATCCGATTATCCGATTATCCGATTATCCGATTATCCGATTATCCGATTATCCGATTATCATCATCATCACCATCCAATCATCCTCACCATCCAATCGTCCCTCCATCCTCCACTTCGCCACAGCGCGGCGGCCTCAGGTTCCCCCGACCCTGGCGCTTCCGCCGCCCGCTGCCACTGTCGCCGCCGCCGCCATCCCCCACCCTCCGCGCCCCTCCCGCATGACCCTGTCCCCGGCCAAGCAGCCCCCGGCCCCGCGCCCCTCCCTCCTGGCTGCCATCCTGCGCAGTACCATCCTGGTCACCACCTTCCTGCTCTTCTACGCCTTCCACCTGGCCTGGGCGGTCATTGTGATGGCCGGCCCCGGCCCGCTCTGCTGGCTCTGCAGTCCGCTGACCTGGGAGGGCCTCCTGGGGCTGGGCATCCACATCTGGTTGGTGACGGCCCTCGTCAAGGAGTCCAAACGGGAGCGGATTCACCGGGTTGCCCTGGCCGCTGCCGCGGCCGCCGCCACCACGCCCACACCGCCCCCAACAGCCCGTTCGTCCACCGCCTCCGACACGCCCCCGCCCTCCCCGCCACCCTCCGCGCGGACGGCGTCCTCCATCGCCTCCGCCACGACGAGCCCTGCCATCAGCGCCCCGCCGATACCCCTGATTCCTGTGCCGATCCCACTGTCTGAGCCCATCCCTGCCACTCCGGCCACTCCCGGATCCTTGCGTGGTGACAACAACGCAACGCCGGACCACCACCCGCTCGAGTTCACGCCCCCCATGATGACGCCGGCCCCGGAGGCCTCATTCCGGAGCGCCGCGCCGCCGGGACCCCTCGCGGCACTGGTGGCACTGGGTCCCCTGCAGCACCGTCCGGTTGGCGAGGCGGCTGTTTGAAAAGAAAAACACGCCTCCGCCACCCCCCCGGGCCCCGGCAGTGATCATCGATGAACGCCACCACCACCACCACCACCACCACCACGCGCGCGGATCCGTCGGTTTGGGGAATCTGTCGAACTCCCACGCACGCACACCGCGATTATTGGTGTTGGTGTTTTCTTCTCAGACAGATGCCTTTTTTTTTTTGTGACCTTATCAAAAACCCAAAACACCCAACATTCGTGATCTCAATGATTCTACGATATGAATTCATCATTGTTTTTTGTGTGTTTTTGTTTAAGTGTTTCCCCTCCTTGTTCTTCGATTCTCCTTTCCTTTTCTTTCCGATGGGTCTTCTCTCGCTCTCCTCTCCTCGCTCTCTCATTATTCCGGAACACGGAGCCCACCACAGGGCCCCGTCAAAGGTGAACACACCGAGAGAATCCCCTCACTTTCTCTCCTTCGATCATCGCCTCCCCTCCCCTCCCCCCCCCCCCCCCCCCCCCTTGTGTGTTCTGTTCTGTTCGGTTCTGTTCTGCCTGCCCCCTGCGGTCGTGTGGTGTCCTTCTCCACGCGCCGCCTGCTGCCTGCTGTTGTTCTCCCCGTCTCCATCCCCCCCCCCCCCCCCAGCTTCCCCTGCCAACCCTCCCGTGGTGGTGTTCTGTGTGTTTTCAAGCATCATCATCCAATCATCACCCAATCATCACCATCCAATCATCATCATCCAATCATCATCATCCAACCATCATCATCCAATCATCATCATCCAATCATCATCATCCAACCATCATCATCCAATCATCATCATCCAATCATCGTGTTCCCCTGTTGGTGCGGCAATCGTCGCTCCCTCACCCCCAGTCTCCTCACCCTCCCCCCGTCTCCCTCACCTCGTCTCCCTCACCCCTGTCTCCCTCACCCCCCCCCCGTCTCCCTCACCTCCCCCGTCTCCCTCACCTCCCCGTGTGCCCGTGTCTCGTGCGTCATGTCCCCCCCAAAAGGGTTCTTCCCTCTTTTGCGTCTTGTTCCGAAAATGCGTCTGTTCTCCTCCTCCTCCTTCCTCTTCCCTGAACATTCTCTCCTCGTTGGCTCTCCCCACACTTTGTTTGCAAATTGTTGTTTGTTGTTTTTGTACTTTTCAAACTTTCCTTCATCGTCGCCGTTCCCTCCGCTTCTTTGGGCTTATTTTCCAAAACGCGTTCGCACCTCCACCTCTTCTGAGGGGTCAACCGGTCTCCTCCCTCTCCCTTCGTTTTCCATGGCTTGATGAAGCCGTTTCTGCCTTCTTGTGTGGCCTCGTGCGCCCTTGGGGGCAGCATCGGCCGACTTTCACCCCTCCCCGCGCTTCATCCTCAAGAACAGGCGTTGTTGTTTTGGGGAAAATCCTGCATTCTTGAAATCAGGTCGCGACGTGTGAGGATGCAGAAAGGTTGAGCTTCGGAGGTCGACCCAGTTTTTTTTCCGGCCAACGAAACCTCAACACCGGCGAAGTAGACTATTTTTCGCTGGGCTCGTTACATGAGAATAGCCCAATGCGCGTTTCCAGTTTATGCCATGGTTTTCATATTTTTGTGGCTACAGGTACGTCGTTGTTTTTGCCACTCTGGACCACTGACTTCCATCCGGTTTAGGTTTCCATTCCACCATACTCCCTGCTCCCTGCTCCCATCCCTGTGAATTTCTCGACCTCGCCCTTGGATCCACAGCCTATGGGAGCAACCAACGACAGTGTCTTCTGGTTCCTTCAGGTCACGGACATCCAAGCGAGAAGCACCACCAATAACACGAACCTCTCTGATCTGGAGTCCTTTTTGCGGATGGCCCAGCAGTCGATCCGTCCCGATCTCATTCTGGTGACGGGAGATCTCGTTTATGGGCGGAATGGCCCGAATCAAGCCGAAGACCCCGATGCCTGGCAGGGCTATCGCGATGTCTTGCTCAGATCCGGCGCCCTCGACCCTGAACATCCCTGTGAATATATTTTGGATGTTCCCGGTGAGCGCGACGGATTCGGCATGCGTTTTTCTCGTCTGTGCTCGACATGTCCACATCTGATGATCGACTTCTCCCCCCCCCCCAAAAAAAAAAGCCCACCGAGCGAGCTACTTTTCCAATTTCTCCTCATGTGGTACATTCTACCGGCCAGCCGACACCCCCGAAACGACCCCACGAACGCACCGGGTGCTCTTGGAAAAGCCATTTGGCAGGTATGCCTTTCTGGGGTTGGACATGTACGGCCCTGACCCCTTTTGGCTGGAGACCCCGGTGGTCTGTCGACGATGTCACCAGGAGGGGAGGTGGGTCATCATCATCATCCAATCATCCAATCATCCAATCATCCAATCATCATCATCATCATCATCATCATCATCATCATCATCATCATCCAATCATCATCATCCAATCATCATCCCGGCACAGCAACTGGCCGACCATGGGGAGATGTCCCCCCAGGCAGCAGTCGAGGTCCAGTCCTTTCTGCAGGAGGGCCCCTACAACGGCAGCATCTTCTACATGCACCCCACCATCAACTCGGTCTCCCTGGGCTCCAACCGGTCTGTGTGTGTCTGTGTGTCGTCTGTGTCAATTCCTGTGTCTGCGCCGTGGGGCTCCATCGGTCTTTCGTGTTTGTTGGATCCCCCCCCCCCCCCGACGTCACCTTCTTAGTTTCCTCAACCCAAGCTATCCACTCCGCCCACATCATCCTCACCCAATCATCATCATCATCCAGTCATCATCATCCAGTCATCATCATCCAGTCATCATCATCCAGTCATCATCATCCAGTCATCATCATCATCCAGTCATCATCATCATCCAGTCATCATCATCATCCAGTCATCATCATCATCACACTCTTGTTCGCTCCTCTCTCAGCTTCCTCAACGAAAAGGTCCTTCTCTCGCCCAACCTGACCGCCGTCCTGGACGGGCACTACCACTACGCCCACATGTACCGCCGGACGGGCAAGATTCTCGAGCTGGAACTGGACGCCTGGAGCAGCCAGCGGGTATTCAGGCTGGCGGCCTTTGATCATGACCTGTTCTCGTTCATCGACGTTCGGTCTGGGCTGTGCTGTGCTGTGTGTGTGTGCTGTGTGTCTGTCTGTCTATCTGGCTGGCTGGCTGTGCGATTGGGGGCACACAGGCTGGCGGCCTTTGATCATGACCTGTTCTCGTTCATCGACGTTCGGTCTGTGTCTTTCTGTGTCTTTCTGTGTCTTTCTGTGTCTTTCTGTGTCCGTCTGTGTATCTCTGTGTATCTCTGTGTCTCTCTGTGTCTCTCTGTGTCTTTCTGTGTCTTTCTGTGCCTCTCTGTGTCTCTCTGTGTCTCCCTGTGTCTCCCTGTGTCTTTCTGTGTCTTTCTGTGTCTTTCTGTGTCCGTCTGTGTCTTTCTGTGTCTCTCTGTGTCTTTCTGTGTCTTTCTGTGTCTCCCTGTGTCTCCCTGTGTCTCCCTGTGTCTTTCTGTGTCTTTCTGTGTCTTTCTGTGTCTTTCTGTGTCTCTCTGTGTCTCCCTGTGTGTCCCTGTGTCTTTCTGTGTCTTTCTGTGTCTCTCTGTGTCTCTCTGTGTCTCTGTGTCTGTGTATCACAGCGGTCCACCTGATCACCAGCCCGTCCCTTCCTCTCCCCACCCCACCACGCCTTGACCTTGCCCCACCACCCTGCCTCAGGTACGCCAAGGACCAGGTGGCCATCATGATCACCAACCCGAAGGACGCCCGCATCCTGTCGCCCCGCGAGCCGCTGTACCGAATCGCCCAGTCGACCCACGTCCGGGCGCTTGTCTTCCCAACCCCGGCCCCGGGCGCTCCCCCCGTCCGGATCGCACGGGTGTGGGCCGTGCTCAACGACACCTCGTTTCGCCGGCGGCGGGACATGGAAGGCCCCGGGCAGATCAACCCCGACCTGATGCTCGAAATGAGCCCGGCGGGTGTGGACGAGGGCACGTTGCCCCCCTACGAGGGCCCCGTGATGTGGACGCTGCCCTGGAACGCGTCCCAGTGGTTCCCGAACCCGCGCGGTTATGGCACGATCCTGGTCATTGTCGGGTACCAGGTCCGCGATGTGACGCGCCCCCCACCACCTGACACACCGCACCTCTGCGGGTTTTGGATCAAGACTGCATGATTGATTTGATCCTGGATCATCGCACCCCCCTGCCGCGCCTCATCATTGACAAACACCCCGTGAACATTCCGAACTTGCGCCCCCACCAGATCCTCATCATTTTTGATCAAAACCCGGCACGGACACACGCACCCCCAGGTGGGCGACAACACGACCCTCCGCTACGCGGCGGCCGACCAGCCGTACACCCTCGACGGCACGGCGGTCCAGCTGCCGGGCAGCTGGGAGCGCTTCGAGATGGGCATCAACCTGGACCCCTTCTGGATCAGCCTGCTGGGTTGCATGTGCTGTTTTGACTTTCTCGTGCTGCTGGTGGCCCCCAAGTGCCTGCTGCTCTACGTCAGGCGGGGCGGCGTGCGCGAGCGGGCGCTGCAGGTGATGACGGCTGACTCGGAGGGGATGGTGCTGGCCTTCTGCATCCGGACCAAGCTCGCCTTACAGAAGCGCCGTCCGTGTGTGTTTTCCGTCACACTTGGTGTTCCGTTTGCTGGTCCTGGTCCTGGTCCTGGTCCTGGTCCTGGTCCTGGTCCTGGTCCTGGTCCTGGTCCTGGTCCTGGTCCTGGTCCTGGTCCTGGTCCTGGTCCTGGTCCTGGTGGAGTTGCTGATGCTGATGCTGTTGATGCTGATGCTGTTGATGCTGTTGATGCTGTTGATGCTGTTGATGTTGTTGATGCTGTTGATGCTGTTGATGCTGATGCTGTTGATGCTGTTGATGCTGTTGATGCTGTTGATGATGTTGATGCTGTTTGATGCTGTTGATGCTGTTGATGCTGATGCTGTTGATGCTGTTGATGCTGTTGATGCTGATGCTGTTGATGCTGATGATGCTGTTGATGATGTTGATGATGTTGATGCTGTTGATGCTGTTGATGCTGATGCTGATGCTGATGCTGTTGATGCTGTTGATGCTGTTGATGCTGTTGATGCTGCTGATGCTGTTGATGCTGTTGATGCTGTTGATGCTGTTGATGCTGTTGATGCTGATGCTGTTGATGCTGTTGATGCTGTTGATGCTGATGCTGTTGATGCTGTTGATGCTGTTGATGCTGATGCTGTTGATGCTGTTGATGCTGTTGATGCTGTTGATGCTGTTGATGCTGTTGATGCTGTTGATGCTGTTGATGCTGTTGATGCTGTTGATGCTGTTGATGCTGTTGATGCTGTTGATGCTGTTGATGCTGTTGATGCTGTTGATGCTGTTGATGCTGTTGATGCTGATGCTGTTGATGCTGTTGATGCTGTTGATGCTGTTGATGCTGTTGATGCTGTTGATGCTGTTGATGCTGTTGATGCTGTTGATGCTGTTGATGCTGTTGATGCTGTTGATGCTGTTGATGCTGTTGATGCTGTTGATGCTGGCCGCTTGTTCATCACACGACCCCACCACACATACACCCATATATTCCCAGTGTGAAAGGCCCCCCCGTTACGACATTTCACCTGATTGCTCATCCCATCCTCATCTGTTCCACGCACCCAGTCCGAAAGGCCCCCGTTTCGACCTTTGACGGGCTGGGCCACCTCACCCATTCATCATCCTTCCTTGTTTCTGTCCCACCCCCCACAGTTCGCAAGGCCCCCGTTTCGACCTTTGACGGGCTGGGCCATTTCACCCTGCACGTCGGCTGGTGGCGCCAGTTTTTCTGGCGCCAAATCGGGGTCGGCCTGGACGCGTACTTCTGCTTGGCCGACAGCTGGCTGTGGTGGTACCTTTTCTGGCTGGGCCTCATCATCGGGGGCGCCCCGTACATCATCGGGCCCTTCCAGGGACGCATCTGGGGTCTGTCATCTTGTGTCTGTGTCTGTGTCTGTGTCTGTGTCTGTGTCTCTGTCTGTGTCTGTGTCTGTGTCTCTGTCTGTGTCTGTGTCTGTCAGCTGTGGCTGTGGCTGTGGTGGGACCTCTTCTGGCTGGGCATTGTCATCGGGGTCGCCTCGTACATCATTGTACCCTTCCAGGGACGCATCTGGGGTCCGTCTCCGTCTTGTGTGTATGCCTGTGTCAATCAAAGAGCACTTGTCTGGGTACCCCGTCCAATCATCCATTTTGGGGTCGCTCCATCGGCTGTCTGTGGGCTGCCCTTCATCTCATCTTGGGGGGGGGGGGGGGCTCATCTCCGTGACGCTCTGGTGGTGTGTGTCCATTGCCTGTGTCCGTGGGATCGACACCACCATTTGCTCATCTCCGTGACGCTCTGGTGGTGGTGGTGTGTGTCCATTGCCTGTGGGGGTCTGTGTCTGTGTCTGTGCATGTGCCTGTGTGTGTCTGTGTCTGTTTCGTTGTTGGGCTCGTTTTAGCATGCGGTCTGCACGGCCCACGCTCACCTGCTTCCCAACCATAGGTCTGGCCTTCGTGTGGGGATTTTTTGTGAATGGTCAGGTCCATTGGGGATCGACCTTACCCACCGGTTCGGTCATCATCGGCCTTGGATTCAGGTCTGGCCCCCCCCCCCCCCCGGCAGCACCCGCCCAATGGCCTTCCACCCCGAAACAACAGACGACGCGACACAATGACCCAGACCTATGACACCGGAATGACACAGACGGACAACACAGGAAGGACATAGCCCTTTTGACACAACCGGTATGCCCATACAACGACACAGACGTACAACAGCAGCAGCCGCGAAGAATGACCCATCACCCGTCATACACCCGTCATACACACGTACATGACCTGCTGACCTGTTGGCAGTTCACTGCTGGCCTCGTTTGGCCGATCTGATCCGCATCACGCACACACGACCCTCCGCGCAGTTCGCTGCTGGCCTCGTTTGCCTATCTGCTCCGCTGCCTGACCGAGTACCGCGCCCGCCGGCTGGCCAGGCAGGCCGCAGAGGAGGAGAAGGAGCGGCAGCTCATGGAGGCGGCCAGGCCCCTGGCGACCCTGGCGGCACTGGCCCGCGATGGGAGAGGTCCGGCTGTCTGGCGATGATGATGATGATGATGATGATGATGATGATGATGATGATGATGATGATGATGATGATGATGATGATGATGATGATGTTGTTGTTGTTGTTGTTGTTGATGTTGAGGAGGAGAAGGAGCCGACAAATAACCTTCCAGTCATCCATCTACCAAACGCTGAGTCCAAGCGGGGGAGTGATTCACATGTGCTCGGGAGTCAGTGAATGGGGTTGAAATGCCTCTTCTTCTCTGCCACCACGGGAGGGATTCACCTATCGGGTGAAGCACGCTATCCCTAACTGGCCAGAAATTCAAATGCTGGTCGATCAACCATCATTCATCAAAGAGGTTGGTCTTTGTGTTCGCCCTTTTCGTTCGATGGTGATGATTGGATGTTGTTGTTGTTGATGCTATGATTGATTGAGATGATCGGTTGTTGTTGTTGATGATGATGATGATGATGATGATGATGATTGGATGATGATTGGATGATTGGATGATGATTGGATGATGATTGGATGATGATTGGATGATGATTGGATGATCATGATGATGTCCATCACCATCACACCGTTGCCATCACGCCCCTCCCCGCCGACCCCACACCCACTCACCCGTCCCTCCTTCTTCCATTCCCTCTCGTCTTCCCGCCCCCCCTCGGCAGTTCCGCCATCCCCGCGAGCCTCACTGCCTCCTCCCTCCCCGCGTTCCCCCATCCCTCTGCCACCGTCCCCACACCTCGCCGCCCGGTCCTTCTCACCCCTCCCGCCCTCGCCTTCCGGCGCCAGCACCAGCAGCCACAGCACGGAGAACCACCACCACCACCACCACAACCAGCAACCGCCCCTCAGCCCGCGCTTTCCCGACTTGCCCCCGCCGCCCAGCCCGCGGCCCCGCGACAGCAAGCTCCGGCCCAGCCTCACGGCCCGTGGGGCCGCCGCGCGCCCGGCCACCACCCCGCTCCCGCGCTGGTGGGCCATGACCAATATCTGGCGCCACACGGTGGGCGTGGCCAGTCTGGTCAGCTTCTACGCAGTGCTGGCCACCCAGATCACGCTGACCTGTCTGGAACTCGGGTTTCTGGCCTGGTTGGCCACCCCGGCCTCGTGGTGGCTACTGACGGGGCCCCTGGGACACTGGTGGATTGTGCGGGCGATCCGGCGGGAGTGGAGTTGCAACTGCCTGTCCAAAACGGGGCCCGCAAGGGTCACCAGGCCGACGAAATTGGCCGCGCCACGTGGTGGTGGTCGTGGCGGCGGACTTACGGTCAGTGTGCCCGAGACCCCGCCGACAACAGCATCGTCGTCAACGGCGGCTGCCGAGGAGGCCCAACAACAGCTGACCGCGGGTGGCACGGCCGCTGCCGTGGTGTGAACACGGATTCGGGCAGTGTGCGTGGAATGTCACCCATCCCCCCCGGGGTTCCATCACGCCTTCCTGGAGACGCCTCCAGCATCATCAGCATCATCACCACCGTCATCATCATCATCACATCACTGTCTTGTCTGCCTCTGTCTTAGCTTGTTGCTCGTTTTCCGGGGTTTTGATCGTTTTCTCCCGTTGGGAGTCCTCCCACAGCCCCCCCAGTCATTCCCCCCCCCCCCCCCCCCCCCAGCCTCTCGACTCCACCCCACATCCCACCCTCCCCACCCTCACGAGCGGGCGTCTTTTTGTGTCTTGTTTTTGGATGTCACGTGCCTCCTGTCGCCATGCGCCGTCCCCCACCTGAACTTTGCCATCACAACCCCACACCCACACCCACACCTCCCATCCCCACCCCGTACTTTCGTCTGATGACCTAATTTTGTGAGATTTTTCGGGGGTTTTGCGTCCAGTTGTCTCGTCTGAATCATCATCCGATCATCCCCATCATCATCACCAATCATCATCATCATCATCATCATCATCATCATCATCATCATCGTCATCGTCATCATCATCATACATCCAGTCATCATCATCCAGTCATCATCATCCAGTCATCATCATCCAGTCATCATCATCCAATCATCATCATCATCATCATCATCATCATCATCATCATCATCATCATCCTCTCCCCATCGTATCTCGATTTGCCCTTCTCATTGTCCCTTGTGCCGTCTCTGTTCCCCCCTCCGTCTCATCGACCCTCATTTTACGCCACCCTTCCATGCCGCCTTCCTCTGGGTTGGTGTTCTGATCTGAGCCTCTGACCGCGTACGTGCGGGTAACCATCCCCCATTTCCCCGTGGTGCGGTGTTATTGTTCTTCCGAGCCGTCCCCCACGAGTCCCCATTTCACTTGTCCGATTCCTTCTTGATGGGTGTTGTTTGTGTCTTGTATCCACCCCCCCCCCCCCCCCCCCCCTGCCTCCCTCCCCTCCTCGTCGTGATCAGTTCTCTTGTACGTGTCTCCTTGTGGTTGTGTTCTTTGTTCTTGCGTTTCTTGTGGATTCTTGTGTTGTTGTTGTAAACTGTTCTCTGTTGTGGTGTGGTCGACCTTTTTGATCTATTGTTCGCTGGTTGTTGGTTGGTTCTCTTTTGTTCCGTCCACGATGCTACCGAACAGAAAAAACGGCAGCGGATTGTCCTTGTCCCAGTCCTGGAGGAAGCCATGAGCGAGTGATCAAGGGCCCCCTTAGTGTACCTCAGGATTGAAAAAACCCATGTTTGACGCCCTTCCGGTCCCCACCGCCTCCCACCCGTCCACCGAAGGCCCAATCCAATTCGCGCAGTATGACGAGGCTGAGTGGGGCTACACACTGGTATCTTGGGTTCCCTTCCAGTGGGGGTCGGGGGGATGGTGGCACCACACAGAAGTATCGGGGGGTCAAGGGGCCCAGGGGCCCTTGGGGTTAGGTCCGTCACCAGATGGGGGGACGCAGCCGTCAGGTCAACGGGGGCCAGGGGCAAGGGGTGAGGAGGTGTGGTGTGTCCAACGCAAGGCGAGTTGGATCTGCCACTCGGCAGGGTGTCGCGTTTCCAGGTGAATCATCATGAGACCTCCCGGACACCCACCTCCCCACGATGCGAACCCCTCGATGGGGGTGATCCGGAGCGGGCTGCCTCTTTCAACCGGCACCCTCGCGAGCCCCGTGTCCCGAGATCCTGTCGAAGGATCAGTGGCCCATCACACCCTCCGCGAACCCGGACCTGGTCATGGTGATGGGGCAGGGTGCAAAACAAGTTGACAGGGGAGGCGAGGGCCGGGCCAGCCAGGGGCGCAGGCGGGGCGGCCGGGCTTCCCCTGGGCACCGAGGGAGGGGACACTCGAGTGACTGCGACGACCTGGGGGCGTGGCACTGGGTTCAGCCGGCCAGGAGATGGACCGAGTGATGACCAACACCCTTCGGACGACCCCCCAGTATGGCACCGGGGCAAAGTCAGAGGGGCCCTGCAGCGGGGGCCGGGAAGTCAATGGTCTTGTCTCGTAATAATGTAGCAAGGGGGCCTTCCCTCAACGTACCGAGGGTGTTTGGGCTCCCCCACGAAGCACCCGAGCCGCTTCGAGGTCAAAACCTGATATCGACCATCGATGTCTTGTGTGGTCGCAGGTCGGACTCGATCGCTGGGGATCAATTTCACCTTGTGTCTGTTGAAGAAGACCACTGGGACGTCCGAACGTCAAGGGAGATTTTCGTTCGCGGCCCCTTCAAACCGGCATAACGGCGGGCACAACCCTGTCAAAATTTCAAATTTCTCAAAACCTTAGGTACACTAAGGGGGGCTTTTCCATCATTTCGGGTGATCATGTCCAGCAACGAGCGAGCCAGACGCACCCACTGCACGGCTTCGGTGAATCCTCCAGGCTTGATGATCCCTATCTTCTTCCATCCTCGCTTTTTGAGCCACTTCCCAAAATTGCAAAATCCGGCGAGATGGACGGAGTGACCCCTCGGGGTGAAGCCTACTATGTCCGCAACTGCCACTCGACTTTCCTGTCCGATATGCCTGGCAAAAATCAACCCGAATGAGATCACAAATCTCCCCTGTAAAGTCTGATTCTTTTCCTCTGGGGGTGTACCTGTACACGATTCCGCGCATCTAGCATGTATTATGTTCGGCCTGTTTATCACAATGGCTTTCCTCGCATTCATCGTGCCCTCTGTGCAACACCCCGGTTGCGGCTGTGGTTCCCACGACACCCCCGAGCATCCCCCCTGCCAGACTCGCGGCCCTCACGATGCCCTTTTCTTTGCTCTCGCCCGGCTCACCCCGGTCGTCTCCGCCCGCGTCTCCGAGCGCAAGTGGGCAAAGCCTCGGGTTTACGCATTCCACTCCGCCAGCTTCCCCGTTGTCGTCACCCCACCCATGTCCCAATCGATTGCGTGGCTGTGCCTTCGTCGCTACCACGGCCGCCGAACATGTGACTCACGAAGGCCAGTGCCCCTATGCGGTGGTCTCGTGTCCCGATGGGTGCGGAATCTCCATCCAACGACGCGAAATCGACGGTCCGTTGTTGGGGTGGATATCCACTCGGTCACTGGTTTTATGTGTCTCTATAGCCCACCGGGTGATATGCACGGCCCGCATGCAGTGTCCGCACTGCTCCGACCCACTGGGCGCAACCGACCTGGCCGTCTGTCCCCATATTTCAAAATTCAAAATTCAAAAACATGTCATGGGCCACTCCAACCCCAGGTCCATCTGCTCACCTGCCCCGAGCGGCCCATGGAGTGCCCCAACCACTGCCCCACGGTGGGCCTGCGGGCCTCCCAACTGGAGGCCCACCTGAAGGAGTGTCCCAGCGCCCCGGCCACCTGCCCTTTTCCCGGCTGCGGGGCCTCGGTCTGCGCTGGGCCTTGGGCGTTGCGTTCGGGGTGCCCGTGCCTGCCTGTGCCCGTGTGTTGTTTGGGTCGTTGTCCTGCCCTGCCAATGCCTCCAGCGACGTGATCTGGATTGGAAACAGAAAAATTAACCATTTGAGATAAGCCTCAGGTGGGGATTGAACCCACGACCTCCCGCTTACAAAGCGGGTGCAGCCCTTGTGTGTCTCTCGCGCGCGCAGCCGCCCCCCGGGTCCAACCCGGAGCGACACTTCGGCACGTCCCTTCCAGCACAGCTGACCCTTTCCCTTTGTGTGTCTCTCCTCGTGCGCAGCCGCCCCGGGCCCTCTTGGAGCGGCACTTCCAGCAGGCCCTGGCGGCCCACAGCCTGGGGCTCCTCAGGGAGATGCAGGTCCGCATCATTGCCATCCCAACCATCATCATGAACCAATCATCATGAGCCAATCATCATCATCCAACCATCATCATCAGCCAATCATCATCATCATCCAATCATCATCAGCCAATCATCATCCAATCATCATCAGCCAATCATCATCATCCAATCATCATCGCCCAATCATCATCAGCATCAGCATCAGCAGCTGCGTGGTTGGCTCATCACCATCTTTTGTCTGGCGGTGTCATGTCCCGTGGCTGTGCTGTCTGTCTGTCTGTCTGTCTGTCTGTCTGTCTGTCTGTCTGTCTGTCTGTCTGTCTGTCTGTCTGTCTGTCTGTCTGTCTGTCTGTCTGTCTGTCTGTCTGTCTGTCTGTCTGTCTGTCTGTCTGTCTGTCTGTCTGTCTGTCTGTCTGTCTGTCTGTCTGTCTGTCTGTCTGTCTGTCTGTCTGTCTGTCTGTCTGTCTGTCTGTCTGTCTGTCTGTCTGTCTGTCTCTGTCTGTCTGTCTGTCTGTCTGTCTGTCTGTCTGTCTGTCTCTGTCTGTCTGTCTGTCTGTCTCTGTCTGTCTGTCTGTCTCTGTCTGTCTGTCTCTCTGTCGAAATTTGCGCAGGAACGGAACGCGGCCATCCAGCGTGACCGTCCGTCTCGCACGTCCCATCCCTCCTCCTCCTCCTCCTCCTCCTCCCCTCCTCCTCCCTCCCCCCTCCCTCCTCCCCCCCCCCCTCCTCCTCCTCCTCCTCTCCTTGCCCGATTCGATCCCTCGCCTCCTCGTCACATTCCCGTTTTCATCCATCCCTTCGCAATTTTTTGCACTCCTCCGGGTGTGTGTGTGGGGGTGGATCGACGATGATACGGAGGCCTTGCAGAAGACCATTGCCACCCTCCGTCTGTGTCTCCGCCCCCCCTGGATGGCTTCAATCCACTTCGATTTCATTTCACCCGTATGGTGATGGCACGTTCAAGAGGCCCATCATCATCGGATCGTCATCCAATCATCATCCAGTCAGCATCATCATCATCATCATCATCATCATCCAGTCATCATCATCATCATCATCATCATCATCATCATCATCATCATCATCATCCAATCATCATCATCCAATCTCATCATCATCCAATCTCATCATCATCATCATCCAATCATCATCATCATCATCATCATCATCATCATCATCATCATCATCATCATCATCATCATCATCATCATCATCATCATCATCATCATCATCATCATCATCATCATCATCATCATCATCATCATCATCATCATCATCATCATCCAGAGAGACATGCTGTGTATTTGCGAGGGCGCAGGCGACAAGTTAGAGAAAGGTTACTCGCGCCTTCGCGCCATGCGTTACACTCCGGGGGGGGCCGGGCCAAATGACCCGTATGGTGGCTCCTCCCGGCCGGGGGTCCGCCTGATGGCGGGGCCACCCAGTGATGGGTGTGGGTGTTGGGGGGTGCTCAGGGGTACGTGGGGCGGGTCGAGGGCCCCGGGTGGCCGTCGCGGCGTCAGGGCGCGGGACCCGTCGCGGCAGCCGCGCCGTTGCGCATGGTCATGAGCGCGAGGGCATCCCGAACCAGAAGGGTCGAGACGGAGGAGAGGGCCCGCTGGAGGTCGGATCGCGTGGCAGGGGCGTCGGCCGGTGTCAGCCGCGACAGGGCCTGGCACGTGGCCCTGGGCACGGTCCCCCGGGCCGACAGGATCACCGGCACCGCGCGGCAGGGCTGCCCGGTGGCCTCCGTGACGGCCTGGCAGAGGGCGACGTAGTGGGCCGCCTTGGCCGCCGCCTGCGCCGGCCAGTCGTGGGTCTGGCCAGTGATGGCCACGTCGAGCAGCCACCAGGTGCCGTCCGAGCCGCGGGACTGAAGCACCAGGTCGGGGTGTACGTCGCGGAGGGTGGCGGGGAGCTTGGCCAGCAGGGAGGGCGGGAGGGCGGGCGCACGGTTCGTTGCCGACACGCCCATGTAGTGCCGCGTGACCCAGTCGCGTTGCCCGCCGAACCAGGCCCAGAGTCGGCGGACCACCCGGTCGTGGCGGGCCGTGTAGAAGTCGTGGTACCTGCCGCAGCCGGACAGCAGGTGGGCCATGGTCTCGGGGCCGCCGTGGCAGAGGGGCAGGTGGCGTCCACCGGGGCTCCGCCGGCAGATGCCGAGGCCTTCCGCGCGTACCGGCACCGAATGGTTTGCAGGGTGGGGAAGGTGCCGAACAGCAGCCAGACGAGCCGGCGCACCTTCCAGTCGGGGCGGCCTGCTGGCGCCAGGCGGGCGCGGCCAGCTTCTGCTCGAGGCCGTCCAGGGTGACCCCCGAGGGGGGATCGGCTGCGACGGGGCCCAGCCGCGGGCCTCCTCCTCGCACCGGAGGGCCTGGCAGAATCCCCGGGCCACCGCGAGCGTGAAGGGCCGGGTGGGGTACGGCAACGGGGCGTCCTTGGGGCCCGAGGGGCGGAAGGGCATCTCCGGCGGGCAGGCCAAGCCCTGTTGGATGGGGGTGGTGGGCCGGCCTTGTCGGTGGGGGCAGGGCTGCCGCGGCCTCGCCGGCCAGCCGGTCGGCCTGCAAGTTGCCCCACAGGTGGGGGCAGCCGGGGCCACCGCGTCCACGTGGGAGGGCACGTGATGGCAGAGGAGGCGTGGCCACCGGGAGACCAGCTCGTCCCGGAGTCGGAGGACCTCCTGCTGCGACTGGGTCAGGCAGGTGGCGCGGCACAGGGCCCCGAGGGCGTACTCGCTGTCCGACAGCAGCAGCACGCACCGGTCTCGGCCGACCCGCTCCCGGCCGAGGAGGTCGATGGCCAGCCGGATGGCCTCGATCTCGGCCTGGGCGTTGCTTGTGGGCCACTGGAGGGTGCGGCGCAACGACAGTGCGCGGCCGTCGGGGTGGATCAGGACCGCGGCGGCGCCCCCGCGGAGCTGGCCCTCCGGGCCGCACTCGAAGGACCCGTCGGTGTAGACCTGGATGGCATCGGCGGGCATGGCGCGGAGGACGTCGACCACTTTCATCAGGCGCAGCTCCTTGCGGCGGGCGGGCTCGGGGTCATTGCCCCCGGCGGCGGGGAACAGTCGGCCCCCCCGGATCAGATGGCTGGTCAGCAGCCACCCGCCCTGGCCCCGCGCCAGAGTGAACGAGTGGCGTGTCTGCGCCTCGGCCAGCCACTGCCAGAGGCTGCGTGGGGGTGGGGGGGCCACGGGCCCCTTTTGGTGGGGGCGGCGGCGGGCGGGTTGCGGGGGTATCGTGGGTCGGGCGGCGGCCGCCAGGGCCCGGGCCATGGCGTTAGGGCGCTCCCACTGGGCGATGAACTGGCCGTTGGGGGGCGGGGTGAGGAGCCGGGCGATCAGGCAGAGGTGGGCTTGGCGCAGGGAGGCCTCGATCCTCGGGAGGCCCGGGCCAATCATCACCATCATCATCATCATCCAATCATCACCATCATCATCATCATCATCATCATCATCCAATCATCACCATCATCCATCATCATCCAGATCATCATCCGGATCATCATCATCATCATCATCATCACCCTCATCCATCATCATCCAGATCATCCGGATCATCATCATCATCATCATCAATCATCATCATCATCATCATCATCATCCAATCACCATCATCATCATCCAATCACCATCATCATCATCATCATCATCATCATCATCATCATCATCATCATCATCATCATCATCATCATCATCAATCATCCATCCGTACAGAGGCCCAGCTCGGTCAGATGGAGAGCCGCCTGGCTGCTGCCACGGCCAAGCAGGCCGACGCGTTGGGCCAGCTGGCGGCCCGGGTCAGCGAGAACCAGGTGCGTCAGAATGAAGCCCTTGCCCGCACGGCGGGCCAGCTGGCGGAGGTGCGCCAGGAGAGCCAGCGGGCCGTCGAGGAGGAGGCCGCCCAGCGACGCGCCTTTTGTCCGTTGCCGTAGCAACCGCCCACCCGGTGCCCAGCATCCGATCGTCCAATCATCCTCCGATCATCATCGTCCAATCATCATCGTCCAATCATCACCGTCCAATCATCACCGTCCAATCATCATCGTCCAATCATCATCGTCCAATCATCATCGTCCAATCATCAAGCATCATCCAATCATCAAGCATCATCCAATCATCATCATCCAATCATCATCATCCAATCATCCAATCATCATCACCACCATCATCATCATCACCATCCGATCCTCATCATTAGCATCATTCCCCCACCTCCCCTTCTCCGTGCAGTGACCCAGATGGGAGCCGCGGAGGGTCAGCGCCGAGACGATCGGTTCACCTTTGAGAAGCGCTGGGCCATGCAGGATCGCTGGCAGGGTCCGTGCATGTGCCCCCATCTCAGACATGCCCCTCCCAGGTGCACCATCCCTCCCGTTCGGTTTGGGCACGCCCCATCATCAGTCCCGCCGCGGTGAGGGCCCCCCCATGATCAAGTGACATCTGCGCGCATGTGTTCGCACTCGCTGGCCTGCCCCCCCCCCCGACCACCGCATGTCAGAATCACCGATGCTTCTGTCCAACACCCCCACCCCACCCCCACCCCACACCCACACCCATCCACGTGCGCATCACATACACCACAGAGCGGCTGGTCGATTTGGAGGAGCTGTTCTTCCTGCTCCAGGTCTGGAGGGAGGTGATGATGAGCATTGATTGGATGATGATGATGATGATGATTGGATGGTGATGATGATGATGATGATTGGATGATGATGATGGTGGTGGTGGTGGTGGTGGTGGTGGTGGTGGTGGTGGTGATTGGATGATGATGATGATGGTGATTGGATGATGGTGATTGGATGATGATGACGACTGGATGATGATGACGACTGGATGATGATGATGCTGGACGATACCGACCTCTTTGACGTTTATCGGGGTTGTGCTCTTCTCCAGACGCCCCGCTGGGTCGCCTCGACCTTTGACGGCATCCAGGGGTTCACCCTGACTCCCGACGGGCACACCTGCACGGCCACCAGGGTCTGCCATCCCCCATCCACCCTTCCCCCGCACACCACGACCAGTGTGTGGGTACCTGTCTGGGTGTTGGTGTGCTGTGCCTGTGCTGTGTCTGTGCTGTGCCTGTGCTGGTGCTGTGCTGTGCTGTGCTGTGCTGTGCTGTGCTGTGCCTGCGCGCGCGCTTGGACTGTGTGTCTGTCTTGACGCTGCCGCGCCATCTGCTGTCCGCTGCCGCGCCTTCTGTCGTCTTTGGCACACCCGCCATCTGCTGCGCCTTCTGCTGACCACTGCCGCGCCTTCTGTCTTTGGCACACCCGCGTCTTCTGTCATATCCATATTGACCCTGACACATATTGACCCTGACACATATTGACCCTGCCTGACACATATTGACCCTGCCTGACACATATTGACCCTGACACATATTGACCCCGACACATATTGACCCTGCCTGACACATATTGACCCTGCCTGACACATATTGACCCTGCCTGACACATATTGACCCTGCCTGACACATATTGACCCTGCCTGACACATATTGACCATGCCTGACACATATTGACCCTGCCTGACACATATTGACCCTGCCTGACACATATTGACCCTGACGCATACCCACACACCGCTCGCCAGACGGGTGGCCTGGGTCACGCGCGCCTCTGCGGCAGCCTTCAGCGCGGCCGGCTGGAGGTGAACCTGGTATACCGGGGTGAGGCAGGCATGCTGGGGGTGGTCGATGCCATGTGTCCCCTGAGCGCCTGGATTGGGGGTGATAGCCACAGCTGGGGCATGGACAACGTGGGGTACTTGTACCACGGCTCACGAACCAAGGTCCGCCAGCCAGCCAGCCAGCCAGCCCAGCCAGCCAGCCCAGCCAGCCAGCCAGCCCAGCCAGCCAGCCCAGCCAGCCAGCCAGCCAGCCCAGCCAGCCAGCCAGCCCAGCCAGCCAGCCAGCCCAGCCAGCCAGCCAGCCCAACCGGCACCGCAATCGCCCTCACCAGGATGGGGAGGGGCAACGTGCTGGCCGTGCGATACATTTCAATGTGTTTCTGGGAATCTTCGAGTCTCATCGAGCAGCATTTCCTCCCCTCCCCCCCCCCCCCCTCTCCCTCCCTACATCACCCCACCTCCATCCCCCTCCCCCACCACCACACCCACCCCACCCCACAGATCGGCTCCAGCACCCGGCCGCTCTACCCCTCCACGGATATGCCCTCCTCGCCCGCCAGCCCTCTGGCCTCCCCGACGGGCTCCATCCTGAACACGGACACGCTGACCTCACCCCGGTTCTCATCCACCCGGTCGCTCCCACCCCTGTCCACCCGGCCCGTCTCCACCCCGCGCTCGCCCATGCGCGCGGCAATTTCAAGCGCGGCCTCCCTGGCCACGTTCTCCGACGGGCAGGTCCACCGGGTGTCCATGACCCTGGACGCAGACCAGGGTACTGTCAGCTTCGGGTTGGACGGACGCGACCTCGGGGTGGCGTTTTGCGACTTGCCCCGCGGGGTGCGATACACCCCGGCCGTTGCCGAGGTCACCGAGGGCCGGTGGACCCTGACGGGGTTGTCCTATGTCGCCCCGCTGCAGGCGCAGAAGTAACCACCAGCAGAATCGCGTGTGCTTTTTGGGTCGCTGCCGGTAATGTGCTCATAAACTATCAAGTCCGGTCACCGGACGAACCATTCAAGAGTGTTGGTGATACCCATTCTCACCTCATTCTCAATGTTGATGTTGCGTCTCTACCGGCTTACTAGTTAGCCCTCCTACGAGGATGCACTAAAGACTGACTGGCAGCTGCACGTCCGGGATTCCGTTGATTCCGATCAAATTCCTCTGATTCTCACTTCGGGGAACCCCCCGGTATGGAGGCGGTCATGGCGCCTGGAACAGGGCAGTAGGTGGCCCGCAACCAAGGGGAGGCAGTGTGTGACCCCATGGAGAGGGCGGGGCGGGGCACTGTCAGCGGAGCGGTGTGGGGCAGTGGGGGCAGGGCAGGGCACCAAAACGCGAAGTGAAAGCGCCGTGGATGGGCAGGCCGCCCCCAGGAGGATTCCTCCCGCCATCAATCGACAGGAGCACCAGAATCCGAGGTGGCAAGGACTGGCATCTGGGGGCGCCGACGGGGTCGGGGGGTAGCATGCATCCAGGGAAACGCTGGCATCTTGGAGGCGGTCGGGGCACATCAAATGCGGCAAATTGCGTCAAGGGTGTGCGGTCCGGTGACTCACATCATCCACCCCATCGCCTTGTCCCCCCAAAACAGGCCCAGCCGGAGGGCCGCTGCCCACCATTACCCTGGGTCGTTCGATCCTGGTCGGCGATTACCCTCTGATGATGGACCGCCCCCCGCAAAGGCCTGGCCGAGTAACAATCTTATCTCGTTTGCCTGTGTCTGCGGGTAGAGCCAGAATACATCGACTATCTCTCTTACACGGCTTTTTTTTTTTTTTTAACGAGTTACGATGGACCCACTCGCAAGCCCTGGCTCTGTTCCTTCAGAGCGACAAAAAAAGGCCATTGAACGTGCTGTGGCAAGGGAGGAGTTTCTGCTCCATGTATCCCAATCTGAAAACGCGAGGTTCTGGAGTTTCTTGACAAACGAAGCAGCGCCCGTCATCCCTGACGCTCCCCCTGGTTTTCAGGCCTGTTTTTTTTTTTGCGTCGGTTTCACAATCCAATTTTTTTCCGCCCCATCAGCTCATCCCTCAAAAATTTCAAGGGAAATCTCTTTTTGTTCCAAGCTTCGCCCTGGAACTCATCCCGACTATGTATATGTTGTTATTGGATTTTCTTCGCCGTTCTCCCCAAAACGCTCAATCACCTCCTGGCGAGCTGGGTCTTTCTGGCGGCCTCGGCATCCTCCAGGCACTCCGCTGCGATTATCGTGCGTCTGACTTTCTATTTCTTTCTTTTGGCTTGTGCACTGCTTTCTATCTGATAATAGAAATAAACCCATCACCAAACGCCTTCCATTGCGAGATCCTGCAACTCGCCCCCCACACGAAACCTCTGCATCGATCGACCGCCCCGATCTGGTAGCAGGGTGGTTGGTCTGGTCGGTTTTACTGGAACTCGAGGCAGATGACTATTTTCACTCATTCAACGGGTTGCTCACCAAGGCCATTGTGGTATCATCGATCAATTCCTCTGCCTATTCGGATGCCGTTCCCTCCACAGCAACACCCGGGACTGCAGCAGCACCAACCCTGGCAACAGCAGCACCAACCCTGGCAACAGCAACAGCACCAACCCTGGCAACAGCAACAGCACCAACCCTGGCAGCGGCAGGGCCCGGGACTGGCACATTTGGCTTCCTTTTCGCCATTGAACAGCGAAAAGATCCCAGCCTCTGGCTGATCCATCACCTGACGACAATGGATCCGAGCGCTGTCATCCGCTTCGGGTTCCATCTCCTGCATTTTGCCGCCACGGCCACGACACCGCCTCTCTTTATGGAGGAGCTGCTGGGCCTTGCCAAGGAGCTCGGTCTGCGCGCCGCCTTTTGCTTTCCTTTGGTTTACAACCCGCCTTTTGCTTTCCTGACAACCCGCCTTTTGCTTTCCTTTGGTTTGCAACCGGCCTTTTGCTTTCCTTTGGTTTACAACCCGCCTTTTGCTTTCCTTTGGTTTACAACCCCATCCCCCCAGACGGCACCGCGGGGCACCCTGGCCCCGAGGCGCTGAGGAATATCGTCTCCAGGCTCCGAATCCTGCAGCAACGACTCCGGCAGTGGCTCCCCCCACAGCTGATCGGCCCAGAGCACCTTTCGAGGGAACCCGAGACCAGTCCTGAAGTCCGAGACTTCTGCTGCACCGCAATGAACCGCTTCTCGCGTGGGAGTCTGTCGTCTCTCCTGTTCTCCTCATCAGCCGACCCTCTCCTTCGTAGGACCCCTGGACCCCGACAGCCTCCATCCCCTTCAAGCGAACGCCCTGGCGACGCACTGCAGCGCCTGGTGGATGTTGATCGAAGTGGCGGCACACCACCTGGAGGCCTTGGCCACCCGACTCGATCCTCCCGCCCCCGCTCCCGCTCCCGCTGTGGCGGCGCCCCTCCCAGCCCCCACGTTCCCCTCCGCCCGTCGCTATTACCACCCCGTCAGTTTCCTGGCTCTCACCACTGGACAGCTCGTCCCGTCCTCTGCCCTAGACCCCGACTCCCCCGATGCCTCTGCGCCAGTCGGGTCGCCCAATTATGCCGTCCAATTTTTTGACGGAATGTGCATGGAGACGGCCTGCGCACTGACCTCACCGCCCCCGCCTCCTGGCTGCCTGCCCTGGTCTCAAGAACCCCAACAACGAAACGAGAAGCTCAGATCATCGGGCGACACACCGCCTCCGCCTCCGAACACCACCTTCAAGACTCCGAACGGCACCGAGTACAAATTATACCCCGCCCTCTCCCCCTATTGTCACATCGTTTATCTCGGCGATGCTCTGATTCTCCGCGCCGTGCCCCACCCTGCCACCGGCCGCCCGTGTCTGCAGCCGATTGTCAACCTGGACCTCACCCGCCGCACCCACTATCTGGCCTTCCTCCTGGCTTACTGGGGTTACATTGACCGGGGGCTGCCCCCACCGGACCGACCAGAGGCGAACCATCCTGCCACCTCGGCCTCGCCCTCGCCCACATCTCGGAAGCACCCCCAATCGCCACCCTGTCCGCCTTGTTCGGCTTCCACCACCATTCATCCTTCCAGGTGCTCCACCCCTAGCCTCAGGAAGCCCACAGCATCATCGCCGCCACGTCGAGCCGGCGGTTCCCGAAGCTGCCGTTGAGGGCGTGGACCTCTCCGCCTGCCTGGCCCGCCTGCAGGGCAATCTCGCCGGGCCCCTGGCATCCGCGTCTCCGCAGACCCTTGCCCGCCTCTGGTCTGGCCCTGCCGGCCCTGGGCTATGTTGATGGTGATGATGACCATGTTGGTGATGATGACCATGTTGGTGATGATGACCATGTTGGTGATGATGACCATGTTGGTGATGGCCCACCCTCCTCCCCGCGGACAAACAACGCCCCGCATGCCTCACATTCCCCCTGCCTGATGCCCTGGCAGCGGGTTCGTGGTGGCGAAATTCTACGCGGAGGAGGACTCGGCTTCGTTGATCGAGCACTACTTCGGCCGGGGCGGGTGGGCGCGATATTGGTGGTTTAACGAGGACGGCCCCGTGCCGAGCTTAGTCGCGGCCGAGCTCGCGGTCCTCCCCGCCTGCCTGCCCGCATTCGCCCTCTCCGCTGGTGGCCAAGCCATGTCCCCCCGGCCAACAGAGCCGGCCCGCGAGCGCGACATGCCGAGCGCCGCCGCTGGTGGCGATGCCATGTCCCCCCTGCCAACAACAACATGGAAATAAATTTCGAAAACCCAATAAAAAAAAGTCCTGGCAGCTCGAGCCGGCTCGGATCAAAGGAACGCTGCCAAAAAAGAATTCACTGGATGGTTGGAATGGGTGGGTGGGGGGTGGGATAAAATTTGAGATTCTCTTCTTGTAATTTTCAGTTAGCCTCCCACGAGGCTGCACTAACGCGAGAAAGAAAGAAAGGACACCTGTGGCTGAAATTACCCGGCCGATGGTTTAGAACCCCGTTGATATATACCGTACGATTTTTTTCAAGTGTTCAATGCAGCCCACTGATTACAAGAAGGCCCGTTTGGAAGAGACGCCTCAAAGCGGTGCTTCTTCCGCGGGGCAGGCCCAGTTGTTCGCACAGAGGCCCCCAGCTTATGTGGCGCCATCTCCAGCAGCCCCCATGTCGCCCGGTCGCCAGAACCAACTCAAGCGCATTCAACATCCCGGCTCCCCGGACGCTGTCCCTCCCATGCCCTTCAACCGGCCCCCAGAAGCTGCGGGTTCTGGGGAAACCAAGTTCCAGCCCATCAGCTCGCTCAACAACTTCTCTACTGGATGGAGAATCAAGGTGCGGTGCATGATTAAGGTCGGAAAATATATTTGTGATGCGCACTCCTAAAAATCACCATCTTTTGACAATTTATTTGTTTGTTTTTTTCCCCCCCGATGATTATGCCATCGCCCCAGCCGGAACCGAAGGAGTACACGGCCAAGCGTGGGCCCAACGCCGGCCAGGTCAACAAGGTGTGCAACGTGGAGTTGCTCGACCAATGGGGCGGCGAAATCCGGGCGGTGATGTTCGGCGAGCAGGTCGACCGGTTCTGGCCCCGGTTCGAGCAGGGCAAGGTCGGCATCATCCCCCCTGGGTTGGAGCCTCTGTCCATCCCCTTTCAAAAATCCGATTCCGGTGGAAACGGCCGTCCTTTTTTTGACGATTGCCTTTGTGACCACGATGCTTTGTGGGGGTTGGTGGGGCGGCGCATAAGAACCGTTGTCACTGCCCCCCCTTTGCCCCCCCCTTCCTTCCTTTTCCAACGTATCCCTCCCTCCCCTTTCTACTCCCCATCCCTCCCTCCCCGGGGGGTGGCCAGACCTACTTCCTGTCCAAGGGTGAGATCCGCCCGGCCGACTCGCGGTTCAGCCCCAAGAACCAGTACGAAATCCGGATGACCCAGAACACGGAGCTGGTCGAGTGCAACGAGGCCGCCCCGACTGTGATGCACATGAAGTACAGCTTCCTGCCCAACCTGCAGAAGCTCGAGGAGGTGCCCGTCAATTCGAATGTGGGTCCGTATGTGGGATGTTGATGTCGATGTTGATGATGATTTGATGTTGATGTTGATGGTGATGGTGATGTTGATGTTGATGCACATGAAATATTCCTGCCCAACCTGCAGAAGCTCGAGGAGGTGCCCGTCAATTCGAATGTGGGTCCGTCTGGGTGATGATGATGATGATGATGATGATGATGATGATGATGATGATGATGATGATGATGATGATGATGATGATGATGATGATGATGATGATGATGATGATGATCGGATGATGATGATGATGATGATCGGATGATGATGATGATGATGATGATGATCGGATGATGATGATGATCGGATGATGATGATGTTGTTGTTGTTGATGTTGATGTTGTTGTTGTTGTTGTTGATGATGATGATGATGATGATGATTGAATGATGATGATGATGATGATGATGATGATGATGATGATGATGATGATGATGATGATGATGATGATGATGATGATGATGATGAGGATGATGATGATGATGATGATGAGGTTGATGTTGATGCCCGAATGATGATTGGATGATGAGGATGGTTGAATGGTGGCTGATGGTGTGCTGTGCTGTCTGCTGCCTTACGAAATATAACCTCCTGCCCCACGTCCCTCCCTCCCCCCCCCTCCCCCCCCAGATGTGCTCGGGGTCGTGCGGGAGGTCGGCCAGCCCGGCTCGATCACCACCCGGGCCAAACACGAGCAGCTGAACAGGCGCAACATCAGCCTCGTCGACCAGTCCCAGAAGCAGGTTCCGTCCCCATGCCCCCCCCCCCCCCCCATGCCCCCCACCCCCTCATGCCCCCCCCTTCCCGGTGCCCCCCTTCCCGGAGACTCTGGGGACCCAAACTCACTTGCTCTCTCCACCTCATCCCCCCCACACCATCCACTCCACCACCCCGCCAGGTCGAGGTGACCTTCTGGCGGGACATGGCCGATCGGGCCACATACCAGGTTCGTCCGTCCCCCTCATGCTTCTCCCATCTGCCTCCCGTTTCACCGCCCTGCTCGCTCCCACCCCGCGGCCCCTCCCCCTGAAATCCCCCTCCTTCCCAGAACCCTGCTCACCAGCACCCTCCTCACATCACCTCTGTGTGTCTTTTTTTTGCTCCAGGTGGGTGATATCCTGGCCCTGAAGGGCCTCCGTGTTGGGGATTTCCAAGGGCGCTCGCTGTCCACGGGCGGGTCGACCTTCATCGAGGTCAACCCCGAGTACCTCAAGGAGTACAGGCCCCTCCGTGAGTGGTCCGTGCTCTGTGTCTTGTTGTGTCTTGTGTGTCGTTATGTGTCTTTGTGTGTCTTGTGTGTCTTTGTGTCGTGATGTGTCGTTATGTGTCGTTATGTGTCGTTATGTGTCGTTATGTGTCGTTATGTGTCGTTATGTGTCGTTATGTGTCGTTATGTGTCGTCATGTGTCGTTATGTGTCGTTCTGTGTGTCGTTCTGTGTCGTTCTGTGTCGTTATGTGTCGTTCTGTGTGTCGTTATGTGTCGTTATGTGTCGTTATGTGTCGTTCTGTGTCGTTCTGTGCCTTTATCTTTCTGTGTCTGTGCGATTCACAATTTTCCATTCCCCGCACCCCCCCCCCTCCCCACACACACACCATCCTCATCCCCACCAGGTATGACCAGCTGATGCAGAGCGGCGAGCCGACCAGCTTCGAGCGGGTCGGGGCGGGCCTCGCCTCGGGCACCGGCCGGCCGGCCGAGCGGAAGACCATCCAGGAGGCCAAAGTCAGTCGCGCTGGGCAGGTGGGTGGGTGGATCGGTGGGAGGCCAAATGATCCGACAAGCCCGATTAACATCCTTCTTCTGTCCAACACGCACACTCACGCACACAGGACCAGAGCCTGGGCCAGGACCCCAAGAACCCGGACTACTTCCTGGTGCAGGGCGCCCTGACCTTCATCAAGCGGGAGAACATCTGCTACTCGGCCTGCTCGTCGTGCAACAAGAAGGTCCGTCTGTGTGTCTGTATCTGTATCTGTGGCTGTGGCTGTGGCTGTGTGTCTGTGTCTGTCTGTGTGTCTGTGTCTGTGTGTCTGTGTGTCTGTGTCTGTGTGTCTGTGTGTCTGTGTCTGTGTCTGTGTGTCTGTCTGTGTGTCTGTGTCTGTGTGTCTGTGTGTCTGTGTGTCTGTGTCTGTGTCTGCTACTCGGCCGCTCGGCGTGCAACAAGAAGGTCCCCTGCCGCTTGCAATGCCCCCTGCCATGCCCTGTTTTGTTTTTTCTGCATGTCTGCTGCCTGTCCCGGGGTCGGCGATCTCAGCCACTTCGCATCATCATCATCATCATCATCCCAGTCATCATCATCCCACTCATCATCATCATCATCATCATCATCATCCCACTCATCATCATCACATCCCAATCATCATCATCATCATCATCATCATTCCAATCATCCTCATCATCATCCCAATCATCATCCCAATCATCATCCCAATCATCATCCCAATCATCATCATCATCATCATCATCATCATCATCATCATCATCATCATCATCATCATCATCATCATCATCATCATCATCATCATCATCATCATCATCATCATCATCATCATCATCCCACTCATCATCCAATCATCATCATCATCATCCCACTCATCATCATCATCATCCCACTCATCATCATCATCATCCCACTCATCATCATCACATCCCAATCATCATCATCATCATCCCAATCCATCATCATCATCATCATCCCAATCTTCATCATCTGGTTCCCCTTTTCTCTGCAGGCCTTCGAATCCAACGGCAGCTACAGCTGCGAGAAGTGCCAGAAGCCGCTGAGCCCATCCGAAGTTTCTCATCGGTCCGGCATCGCATCCCGTCGTCCACCTCCCATCATCCAACCATCGTCATCAACAATACCATTCATGACCATGGTCGTGATCCCCACCATCATTCAATCCCCATCCTCGCCATCATCATCCAGTCATCATCATCCAGTCGTCATCCAGTCGTCATCATCCAATCACCATCCAATCACCATCCAATCAATGATCATCCAATCATCATCATCCGCATCATCATCATCATCATCATCATCATCATCATCATCATCATCATCATCATCATCATCATCATCATCATCATCACCATCATCATCATCACCATCATCATCATCACCATCCATCACCATCCAGGTACATCCTGAGCGCCACCCTGGGCGACCACACGGGCGGTGTCTACGTCTCGGTCTTCAACGAGGTGGCCGAACAGCTCTTCGTCAAGACCCCCGCCGCCGAGATGCTTGCCCTGAAGGACACCAACGAGCAGGCATACAACCAGCGCTTCAGCGACGTCCTGTTTAAGGTCCGTTCGCCCTGTGTGTCCTCGCCCTGTGTGTCGCCCTGTGTTGCGACACGTGTCGTGACACATGAAGTCACAGTCCCACATTGCGGTCTGTGTCGCCCCTGTGTGTATCGCCCTGTGCGTATGTTGCCCTGTGTCGCCCTATGTGTCGCCCTATGTGTCGCCCTATGTGTCGCCCTATGTGTCGTCCTATGTGTCGCCCTGTGTGTCGCCCTATGTGATGTGTCGCCCTATGTGTCGCCCTATGTGATGTGTCGCCCTATGTGTCGCCCTATGTGTCGCCCTGTGTGTCGCCCTATGTGATGTGTCGCCCTATGTGATGTGTCGCCCTATGTGATGTGTCGCCCTATGTGATGTGTCGCCCTATGTGATGTGTCGCCCTATGTGATGTGTCGCCCTATGTGTCGCCCTATGTGATGTGTCGCCCTATGTGTCGCCCTATGTGTCGCCCTATGTGTCGCCCTATGTGTCGCCCTATGTGTCGCCCTATGTGTCGCCCTGTGTGTCGCCCTATGTGTCGCCCTGTGTGGCGCCCTATGTGATGTGTCGCCCTATGTGATGTGTCGCCCTATGTGTCGCCCTATGTGTCGCCCTATGTGTCGCCCTATGTGTCGCCCTATGTGTCGCCCTATGTGTCGCCCTATGTGTCGCCCTATGTGATGTGTCGCCCTATGTGTCGCCCTGTGTGTCGCCCTATGTGTCGCCCTATGTGATGTGTCGCCCTATGTGATGTGTCGCCCTATGTGATGTGTCGCCCTATGTGTCGCCCTGTGTCGCCCTATGTGATGTGTCGCCCTATGTGATGTGTCGCCCTATGTGATGTGTCGCCCTATGTGATGTGTCGCCCTATGTGTCGCCCTATGTGATGTGTCGCCCTATGTGTCGCCCTGTGTGTCGCCCTATGTGATGTGTCGCCCTATGTGATGTGTCGCCCTATGTGATGTGTCGCCCTATGTGTCGCCCTATGTGTCGCCCTGTGTGTCCTCTCGCTCAGTGTCCTCTCGCTGTGTCTTTCGCGTGGCCCCCCCCCCCCCCCCCCCCACACACACACACCCATTCCCCTCCGCGCAGCCTCAGTACTACAAGGTCCGGGCCCGCCTGGACGAGTCCGGCGATGAGCACCGAATTCGGTACAATGTCGTTGGCATGCCCACTTTCAGCTACACCGACGATGCCACACACAAGTTGCGTGAGATTAAGGAGTACCTCCGACTGGGCGCTGGTGGGGCTGCTGCTGCTCCAGCCCCCGCTGCCGCTCCTGCGGTTGTTCCCCCACAATAGCCAAAAAAACGACGTGTGATTTTGTCTTTTGTTGTGTCTGTGTTGATTCTCTGGTTGCCGAGCAAACAGACAGTCAGTGTCTGTGTTGATTTTCTGGTTGCCGAGCAAACAGACAGGGCGTTCAAAAAGGGGCAGAATAACGGGAAGATGATGAGAGCCCACATGGCCCATACCCCCCCTCGTGACCTCCATCCACCAGCCGCAACTCAAACCTGCCCGGACCCGCCCCTGATCTGATCAGGAAGTGCAGATATTTTGCCGGGGCGGCGCGTCGAATTGATGGAGCAGATGGACACACACCACCGCGGGAGAACATGACGCAATAATGCAGTTGAGAAACGGAAAATTCCCCCCGCCGGGTGTGTGGGATCCCAAGACAATACAAGAGAGAACAGTCCCCCCACACAGCACTCACAGCACAGAAAAAAAACACACAAACGGACAACAGAAGGCACACAAACGGACACACAAAGGGACATGAAAACAGCAAAGCAGACGAAAAACAAATAACAAACACAACAACAACAACAACAACAACAACAACAACAACAACAACAACAACAACAACAACAACAACAACAACAACAACAACAACAACAACAACAACAACAACAACAACAACAACAACAACAACAACAACAACAACAACAACAACAACAACAACAACAACAACAACAACAACAACACCGGGAAAAGGAACCCTGTTCGTTATTCGAAGACTCGGTTGTTGCCCCGGAGGTGCCGCAAGGCAATTATTTCAATTTTGCGTCACCGCGTCAGTCACGTCACTCGCGACCCTCAAATCTGCTCGTCCCGGAGCAAGGGCTGGCTCAACCTCCCCGGCTGCTGCTGCTGCTGCTGTTTCTGCAAGGGGTTCATGGCAATCGCAACTGGGGTCATCTGGCGCCGCGACCCGACGTTCACCGGGGCCCCGGCCTCCACCCCGCCGGCCCGTTTCTTCCGCTGGGCCGCCCGCCGCCGGCGGTCCTGCGTCACATCGCCCATCAGCTCGGCCACGCTGCGCGGGGGGTCGGCCTGGACGACGGGGGTCAGCCGCTGGACAATTTGGTCGAAGGTCGGCCGTTGGGCGGGGTCCTCGGCGAAGCACTCCTGGATGAGGGTCGCGAGGATGGGCGGGATGGAGGCAGGCACGGGCAGGCGGCCCCCTGAGGCCACCGTCATGGCCACCCGGATGGGCGGGGTGTCGTTCCACGGGACTTGGCGGGTGGCCAACTCCCAGAGGACAACCTGCGTGCGCAGGGGGGAGGGGGGGGAGGGGGGGAGGGGGGGAGAGGAACGTTCCATGATGAGCCCGACACAATGGGTGGTGGTGGTGGCGGCGGCGGCCGGCGGCGGCGGCGGGGATGCAGACCCCAAAGGAGAAGGCGTCTGAGGGCAGGCCCGACCGCTCCCCCCGAAGCACCTCGGGGCTCGACCAGCCTACACCACACACCCGCCCCGGCCCCCACCCAACGCCCCGCCCAACCCGTGCCACGGCCAAGATGACGAAGAAATTGAGCGCGAGGTTCACACCAGCACAAGGAAGGCGGAAAGGGTAAGGGGCAATGCGAACCGGGGGTACCAGCGGCGGTGGCGATGCCCTTGTCGTCCGTCAGCCGGGAAATCCCAAAGTCCGACACCTGCGCGCGGCGGGGGAAAAAGAGGGGAAAAGAAAATTTGGGCCACTGCGAGAATCGAACTCGCGACCTCTTGCACCCTAAGCAAGAATCATGCCCCTAGACCAAGTGGCCGATATATATCTTTTCAGGCAAGATCGACAGACAGACAGAAGGCGCAAGTGGCCCAGACCTTGATGCGCATATCGGCCGAGACGAGCATGTTCTGCGACTTGATGTCCCGGTGCACGATGGGTGGCAACAGGTGGTGCAGGTATGAGATCCCTGCAGCGTGGGGCGTGCGTGTGCGACAACGAGTGAGTCAGCGGGGGAAGCGGGAAGAGAACTCATATTGAGCGAGCGGACCGAGGGCCGCCGCCCTTCCATCATCATCACCCGATCATCATCCATCATCGTCATCCAATCATCATCCAATCATCCTCATCCAATCATCCAATCATCCCAATCATCATCCCAATCATCATCCGCGGACCGAGGGCCATATCGAGGGCCATCTGGATGCGCAGGTTCATGGGCAGCTCGAGCTGGTCGTTGTGCAGCAGCCCGAAGAGCGAGCCGTTCTCCATGTACTCTGCATAGACACACACATCGGACGGAAGGTGGGGGGATGGTTGCATGAGGACGGCATAGACACACACAGGATGACGGAAGGTGGGGGGAAGGTTGCATGAGGACGCTGCAGGATAGACACGTGGTTCCACTCGTAGACAGACACGGACACGAGGGGAGAGACGGACGGACCGGTGACGATGATGCGGGGCGGGTTGAATGTGGCCCCGACGAAGCCCAGGATATGCGGATGGCGCAGGGTCCGCATGACGGAGACCTCGTGCCGGAACTCGGCTTCGAGCTCCGGCGAGTCGCTCGTGTCGAACAGTCTCTGAGAAAAGAAGATAAAAGATTTGCAAGGAGTGGGATTCGAACCCACGCGTGCGAACACACTAGTACCTGAAACTAGCGCCTTAGACCGCCGCTCGGCCATCCTTGCCATGAGGCGTTTTTGCAATGTGCGGCAGCCACTTGACAGTCCCCACAGGCCCAATTCTTATTATCAAACAACAAAGGTGGGCTTCTGTGGGTCGACGCAGACCTTGACGGCCACGGGGGTTCCATCCAGATCGCCACGGAACACCTCGCCTGCAGCCCCGTTGCCAATCTGGCGGAAGGGAATGGACAGAAGGGAAGAGATGAGCGGGTTGCCTGGGCGACCGCCACGGTATCACCAACGTCAACACCCACACCCACCCAACACTCAACAACACCCCAACAAGAATACCAACACCCAACACAACACCAAACACCAACATCAACAACATCAACACCAAAACCAACAACAATGGACCCGCTCGAGGATCTGAGCCGGGAGAAGTCCACCGGCACCACGCAGCACCAGCATCAGAACCAGCACCAGCACTAGCACTAGCACCAGCACCAGCACCAGCACCAGCACCAGCACCAGCACCAGCACCCCAGCACCCCAACACCCCAACACCCCAACACCCCAACACCAACCAACAACAACGGACCCGTTCTCTTGAGCCGAGAGTCCACCGACCACCGACACAACCGACACCGACACCATCAACAACACCGACACCATCAACAACACCAACACCAACACCAACACCAACACCAACACCAACACCAACACCAACACCAACGGACCCGTTCGAGGATCTTGAGCCGGGAGAAGTCCACCGATGCGATCTGGGTGGCCCGCCACGACTGCAGCTCAATGGAGGTGGCTTTGCGCAGCTTGTAGAACCGGTACCTGCCCCGGGGGAGGCCGATGGGGGATGGTGACGAACGGGAGGGAGAGTGGACACGGATCAGCGCGCAGGACGATGAAAAATAACGAACGGCTCCGTCAAAAACGCAGGGATGATGACGGTCATTCTGTCAGACCAGCGCGCGGAGATGTGAGGGGGCGTGCGGGGGATGTGAGGAGGGGGCGTGCGGGAGATGCAGAGAGAATCGGCGACAGACGCTTTGTAACCCAGGAAGGTCACCAGCCCCAGGGCGAACACCCCGCCCAGGGTCCCCGTCACAATGTAGATCCAGAGCGGGTCAAAGGTGATCTCGTAGCGGCCAGCCTCGGCCCCGCCTGGGGCAGCCGGGAAGAGCCAATGCACGCGGTCCTGTGGGGGAGGGTGGATCGAGGTCGGGATTCTGAATAAAAACATCTCGAGACCAAGAATGAGTGTGGGGGCGGACAAGGACGGACATTGGAAACCTCAACCCAGAAGACCCCGAGCGGCTGGCTGGTCTTGTAGGTAGCCTCCTGGACCCACTTCGGGAACCCGCATGCGATTTCACCATTGCCCAGATCCAGCACCGTGGTGGGGCTGCTCGGGGCCGCGTCTCGGCTGCCCATACGATACCGGCACGCGGCCGTGTGGGGCACCACGAGGCTCCCGTTCAACATGGTCATCCCGACGGCAGCCCGGGTGTTCATGACGGAGCTGGAATCGCGCAGGACGGCCTGGAGGGGCGGCTGGTAGGTTTGGCGGCCCGTGGGGCCGAGATACTCGGGATATGCCTGGCCGGCCCGGGTCACGTTGGAATCGAGGTAGATCCAAAGGGGGTCCGTGTCAAGCTTCCCATCGAACTCCACGCCGGAGGCGTTCAGGGTGGCCCCTTCCATCACGTGAATGTTGACCTGCCAGGGCTGGCCGACAGACGAGGGGAAGTGCTGGCTGGTGACGGGCATCCAGTTGTCGAAAAACCAGCCATTCACAGAGTACAGCACGCTCCGGGCGCCCAATACAATGGCCGCGTCGCTGTTGTGGGTCATGTTCAGGTCGTCCAGCCAGGCGTCAACCCCGCTCTCTGAGACGACCGAACCGGCACCGAGATAGATGGCTCCCGTGGTCTCCAGGATCTGGTGGGGGGGCGTGAAAAGCGAGAATATCATATCATAAAACACATCCATCGTGCTGCCAGACGCATCCATCATGGCGCCTGTGTGCTGTGGGCGCGCAACAACAGACAGACAGACAGACAGACAGACCTGGTTATGAGGGGACCGCATGGAATGCCCCGTGAATTGGGATCGAGTCACACGCAGGACCGTCGGCGCCCAGGCGGGCTCGTGCGAAGCGGGGCCGCCCACCATAATCGCAGCCCCGCGGGCTCCACAGCGGTTCCCCTCGAAGGACGAGCCCGTCACGGCGACAAAGGCGCCGTCCAGACTGAAAATGGCGCCTAACATTTGGAAAAAAAAAACAACGGAAACAAGCACAGTGGGTGGGGGGCAAGGATGCAACGGAATGAGTCTCGGCTGTGGGCACAGGGTCACACTGGCGTGGACGGAGCCCCACATTTTTGATTTTTGATGCATCAATATTCTTTTTTTTTTTATTTAGATTTTTGACGGGGTGGGACCTCAATCACCAAGCGCACTGACAATTTTGGGGGAAAAAAAAAAAGATTGGGGCCATCATCGCGCGCCCCATTCCACACAACAGACCGCCATCGCCCGCGAAGTTTCGCACGAAGACGGCGCCCTCAATCACGGCATCGGAGGCCCGGAGGCAGACGGCCCCGCCACTGTCGGCCCGGTTGTCGATGAACCGAGAACCGGGGTGAATGGACAGCAGCCCACCGAAGACATGGATGGCCCCGCCCCACGGGCCGTTGTTCTCAATCAGCGCAGTCTCCCCGCTGATGTCGATGTTGGTGAAATTGCCCATGATCGCCCCGCCTGTGCGGAAGGAGCGCAACAAAAGGAGAAAAAGTGGTGACCGAATGTCGAGGTTTGAGTTTGTGTGCCTGGGCATGTGTCAGAGGGAGGGAGGGTGGGGGGGGGGGCCAGACCCGCAGTGTAGGAATTCCCCTGGCGAAACTGGCAGCCATCGATAAAGACGGTGGCAGCCGTGGCAGTCAGAAAGGAACCCGTATCTGAAAAACGCGAGAGAAAGTTGCACACACACAACAAATTGCACACACACCCGAAAGCAGTGAAAGAAAGCAAGAGAAAGGACCCATGCTGTACGTGCACTTTGAGATCGCGTGAGGTCCAATCAGGAAGGAGGAGGAGGAGGAGGAGAAGGAGAAGAAGAAGAGGAGGAGGAGGAGGAAGGAGGAAGGAGGAGGAGGCAGTTTGTTGTCTGTGTTATTTGGGGTGGTGAGCATCAGTTTAGACGAGTTAGTTGTTCAGAAAAATTTCGGGGGAAAAGTGGCAGCAGCAGAAGCAGGAAACAGCTCTTGTCTCTTGTCGTCGTGCAAAAAATACTCAGAATGCGGCACTCTGGACGAACCGTGCTTGCCCCGTTCACCAAGGTCGTGGAAGAAATACTCAGAATGCGGCACTCTGGACGAACCGTGCTTGCCCCGTTCACCAAGGTCGTGGAAGAAATACTCAGAATGCGGCACTCTGGACGAACCGTGCTTGCCCCGTTCACCAAGGTCGTGGAAGAAATACTCAGAATGCGGCACTCTGGACGAACCGTGCTTGCCCCGTTCACCAAGGTCGTGGAAGAAATACTCAGAATGCGGCACTCTGGACGAACCGTGCTTGCCCCGTTCACCAAGGTCGTGGAAGAAATACTCAGAATGCGGCACTCTGGACGAACCGTGCTTGCCCCGTTCACCAAGGTCGTGGAAGAAATACTCAGAATGCGGCACTCTGGACGAACCGTGCTTGCCCCGTTCACCAAGGTCGTGGAAGAAATACTCAGAATGCGGCACTCTGGACGAACCGTGCTTGCCCCGTTCACCAAGGTCGTGGAAGAAATACTCAGAATGCGGCACTCTGGACGAACCGTGCTTGCCCCGTTCACCAAGGTCGTGGAAGAAATACTCAGAATGCGGCACTCTGGACGAACCGTGCTTGCCCCGTTCACCAAGGTCGTGGAAGAAATACTCAGAATGCGGCACTCTGGACGAACCGTGCTTGCCCCGTTCACCAAGGTCGTGGAAGAAATACTCAGAATGCGGCACTCTGGACGAACCGTGCTTGCCCCGTTCACCAAGGTCGTGGAAGAAATACTCAGAATGCGGCACTCTGGACGAACCGTGCTTGCCCCGTTCACCAAGGTCGTGGAAGAAATACTCAGAATGCGGCACTCTGGACGAACCGTGCTTGCCCCGTTCACCAAGGTCGTGGAAGAAATACTCAGAATGCGGCACTCTGGACGAACCGTGCTTGCCCCGTTCACCAAGGTCGTGGAAGAAATACTCAGAATGCGGCACTCTGGACGAACCGTGCTTGCCCCGTTCACCAAGGTCGTGGAAGAAATACTCAGAATGCGGCACTCTGGACGAACCGTGCTTGCCCCGTTCACCAAGGTCGTGGAAGAAATACTCAGAATGCGGCACTCTGGACGAACCGTGCTTGCCCCGTTCACCAAGGTCGTGGAAGAAATACTCAGAATGCGGCACTCTGGACGAACCGTGCTTGCCCCGTTCACCAAGGTCGTGGAAGAAATACTCAGAATGCGGCACTCTGGACGAACCGTGCTTGCCCCGTTCACCAAGGTCGTGGAAGAAATACTCAGAATGCGGCACTCTGGACGAACCGTGCTTGCCCCGTTCACCAAGGTCGTGGAAGAAATACTCAGAATGCGGCACTCTGGACGAACCGTGCTTGCCCCGTTCACCAAGGTCGTGGAAGAAATACTCAGAATGCGGCACTCTGGACGAACCGTGCTTGCCCCGTTCACCAAGGTCGTGGAAGAAATACTCAGAATGCGGCACTCTGGACGAACCGTGCTTGCCCCGTTCACCAAGGTCGTGGAAGAAATACTCAGAATGCGGCACTCTGGACGAACCGTGCTTGCCCCGTTCACCAAGGTCGTGGAAGAAATACTCAGAATGCGGCACTCTGGACGAACCGTGCTTGCCCCGTTCACCAAGGTCGTGGAAGAAATACTCAGAATGCGGCACTCTGGACGAACCGTGCTTGCCCCGTTCACCAAGGTCGTGGAAGAAATACTCAGAATGCGGCACTCTGGACGAACCGTGCTTGCCCCGTTCGAGAGACGACACAGAAGACCACGATACGATGGTGGCACGAGACAGACCGGCATGAGCCTCTTCAAAGAACGAGTTCTTCAGGGTCAAAGTGGCCCCCCGGACGAAGATTGCCCCGTGCTGTTCGTTGTACTGTCCCGTGACAGTCACATTCTCAAAACGGCCGCTCCCTGGGGGCAGCAGGAAATGGACGGATGGTGAGCAGGGCAGCACTACACAGACGACAACACACAGACACCACACAGACACACAGACACCACACAGACACCACACAGACACCACACAGACACCACACAGACACACAGACACCACACAGACACACAGACACCACACAGACACCACACAGACACCACACAGACACCACACAGACACCACACAGACAACACTACGTACAGTCTTGCTCATAAATATGGTCAAAAACCATTTCATGCACATGAACACACACTCGAACGACCGAATGCCCAGCAGCAGGACCATCTCAAGTGACAGTTTTGTGTGTGTGGAGCAAAGGTCAGGGGCTGATCAATCGGACCACAGCTTGAGAAAAGCCGTGTTCATCGTCGTTTGATGTCTTTTTAAGTGTGGTGGTGAGTGAGTGGGTGGGGAGCCAACCTTTGAGCAGAGCGACGGCACTGCCCGTGTACGCCTGGCCCTGGGTGAAGTGGCACCCGGTCGCATAGAGGCGCGACAGGGAGCCAAAGATGGAACCACCCATGATGTCGGCCCGCATGGAGTCAAACGTGCAGTTGGTCAGGTTGGCTGCTCCCCCCGAGAGCAGAAACCCGCCTCCATTGCCGCCCGCGGTCGTCTGCATGGGCGGTGAGACAACGAGTGGGAAGACAACGGCAAAAGGCAGACATCGGAGAAGACGCAGTTGTTGACTTGGAAGTACATGTTGAGTCCGGCCACCGTCCCGTCATGTTCGGGGAGCTGCCGATCGAAGCGGCAGTCCTCCAGCACAGCGCGTGACGAGAACACGAACAGGGCGGCCCCATCGTACGCCCGGTTCGCGATAAATTCGCATTGTCGGATTCGGAGCTGGGTCTCGTCGATGTTGTGGGTGCCGCCCACCAGATAAATGGCCCCGCCGTAGGTTGCGGTATTCCCGACAAACTGGCACCGCTCGATCAGAATGAGTGTCGTTCGGTTGGAGTCAGAGTGGTACAGGGCCAATACAGCGCCTAGTAGTCGGTGTGCGATGATGGATGATGAGGAATGGATGATGATGCTGCTGCTGCTGCTGCTGCTGCTGCTGCTGATGGTGGTGGTGGTGGTGGTGGTGGTGGTGGTGGTGGTGGTGGTGGTGGTGGTGGTGGTGGTGGTGGTGGTGGTGGTGGTGGTGGTGGTGGTGGTGGTGGTGGTGGTGGTGGTGGTGGTGGTGGTGGTGGTGGTGATGATGATGATGATGATGATGATGATGATGATGATGATGATGATGATGATTGGACGATGATGCCGATGATGATGCCGACGCCGATGATGAATCACCGGCCCAGCTCCAACTACACCGACCTTGCTGGGTCTTCGCGCCCTGAAAGAGACAGTCGTGGATCGAGATCACAGGAATGAATGCCGACATGTACATGAACCCGCCAAAACAGTCGGTGGATTCGGATGAGGCGTTGTAAAACCGCGAACGGGCGATTTCCAGCCTGGCCGCAGAGGCAAACCGCAACGAGACCCCGGAAATCGCCGAGTCACCGGTCGCAGAGGCGCCCGCGAACTCGGAATCTTCAATGTGGATCTGGCCGCCGACCGAATCGAAGAGGACATCACCACCCATCATGCCGCCCCGGGCGCACAGGGTCGATCCGTGGAAGGTGCACCCGGTCAGCGTCACATTGCCCGCTGAGGAGACAAGCATGGCCCCGCCGGACACAATCTTGTCGAACTCAGACGTGATTCCGTTCCGCTCGAACTGGCAGTGGTCGAGGAGGGCCCCAGGGTCGGCAAACAAGGCCAGGGCTCCGCCGAATCCCGACCCAGCTTCGGCCTGGTTGTCCCGAAACACAGTTCGCCGAAGGATGGCCCCAAAGCCGGGGCCTGGTGGTGCAATCAGAGTCAGCGCTCCTCCGAGCAGGTTCGTCACGTGCCGGATCCCGTTCCGCGTGAAGAGGCAGTCGTCCACCTGGGCATCGCGCGCATTGGACACGAACAGGGCCGAGCCGCGGCAATATGGTCCAGTGATGATGCGGTTTCCATCAAATGTGCAATTGCGGATGACGGGGACGATCGGCGCCTGGCCATCGATCGGTCCCTCGAGGCAGACACCGCCCCCAGAGCTGAAGGAGTTCTCTTCCACGCCCCAGATGGAGTTGTTGGTGATCAGAGATGTGGAGAGCTCGAGCGACGAAGCCGCCAGGTAGAAGCCGGCCCCTGCGGTGGGTGGATGGTCAAAAGATGATGGGGCGTGCGGGAAGACACCCGCGAACCTTTGGCGTCGGCATTGATGTCGATCCGATTGTTCCGCCACGTGCTCCCCGTCACACCAGCCCCGGATACGATCGCGTACATCCCCGCACCCCTGGCCTCGTTCATGTCCAGCGCAGAGATGGCGTTGTCCTCGAAGAGCGAGTTGGAGATGGTGAGATTGCCCCGGGGACTGTAGACGTAGAGGCCGGCGCCGGCACCGGTGCCGCTCGGTGTCCCGGCGATGGTGAGGTTGCATCCCCGCCAGGTACTGTTGATAATCTCGATGTGGTCGATTGTCCCGTGGGTATCAGAGGCGTCAAGAGAGACCGCGCCCCCAGAGGCACCCTGTTGAGAGATGCGATATGAAACCAAAACGACGAGCGAGCGAAAAGACAGACGATGGTCTCACATTTTTCAAAAACGCAATCAGTGAGTCGAATCAAGTCGACCACGTGTGCCCCATTCGCAAAGGAGAGCGCCCCCGAAACCGGAGTGCCCGTCGATCGGCAATTGCGAAAATGAAGTCCCTCCAAAAACAGCGAAGATGGTGAAATCTCCCCGGGATACTTCACGAAAGCAGTCTGATCGGTGGGAGAACACTCAAAGATCGCATCGCCTCCCGAGGCGATGATGGAAAGAGTGCGGGAAGTGCGGGCCAGAGTGAAATTGCAGCTGTGCTGATACGTGCCTGGAGAAACGTGGATGATGATGTCTTCCCCGACCGATTCGACTGGGAGCAAGCACAACGAGCCACAGGGGTGGATAGAATCAATGCCGCAAGGACTCGCCTGTTCTCCATTCGGAGCAACCCAATACTCTCGTTGAGCAACCCCCAAAGACGCCAGCATAATAAGCAAGCACAAAATGGATTGTGCTTGTTTGCCGGACATGAAAAACAACGAGCACCAAACAAAAAAGAGGAACCAATGGTGCCCGAGGGAACGTTGATCGGAAGCAGGCGAAAAAATGCAAGCACTGCGCCGTCTCATGCAGGAGTACAAGGAGCTGACCACAAATCCTGTGGAAGGAATTGCGGCGGGCCCGATCAACGAGGAGAATTTTTTCGAATGGGAAGCCTTCATTCAGTCCGCCCCGCTTCCCTCTCGCATCCTGTTTTTGCTCATCGTCACCCGACGATAGGGGTCCTGAAGGGACTCCATACGAAAATGGACTCTTTCGGGCAACTTTTTCTTTCCCACGCGATTATCCTCTCTCTCCTCCTGTCATGCGTTTCTCCACCCCCATGTATCATCCCAACAGTCTGCCTTTCTTTCGTGATTCTGTTCACGTGCTCAACTCACGCAGTTTATCCCGATGGGCGAGTTTGCATTTCCATTTTGCACGCTCCTGGTGATGACCCCAATGGCTACGAGGTCTGATCAACCCCAACCCCGACCATCCCCCTACTTTGTTCTCAACACACCACGCTGCTCCAGCTGAGCTCGGAGCGATGGTCGCCCGTACAATCTGTCGAAAAGATCCTGATCAGTGTGCTCAGTATGATGGCAGGTCCGTTTTTTTTTTTTTTTTTTTTTTGCTTCCCCCCACATCCCATTTCCGGCTCACGGCGCTCTCTCTCTCTCTCTCTCTCTCTCATATTCCGGAAACCGAGCCACCGGGGCCCGTAAAAGGGAACACGAGAAAGACCGAAATCACCCAAGACACAAAAAGGGAAAACAAAAGGGAGGGAGGACCCCACCACCCCGCACACCCCTTAACGGGCGCGCACGAGAAGGTTTGCGTCGAACACCTCGCGCACTTGGCACGGGGGGCACGGGCAGGAGGTGACCGGCTCGCGAGCGCGAGCAAGCGCCTCCGCAGCGGCCTGGCACCACCAGCCGGCCAACTGGCCCGCGTAGTACATCAGGCACGTCGACATCCGGGCAAGCCACCAGTGTCGGGAGAAGTGGAGCTTCTGCTTGTCATACTGGGCCTTGATGAGGTCCACGAAGGCAGTCGCCTGGCTCTCTCTCTCTCTCTCTCTCTCTCATATTCCGGAAACCGAGCCACCGGGGCCCGTAAAAGGGAACACGAGAAAGACCGAAATCACCCAAGACACAAAAAGGGAAAACAAAAGGGAGGGAGGACCCACCACCCCGCACACCCCTTAACGGGCGCGCACGAGAAGGTTTGCGTCGAACACCTCGCGCACTTGGCACGGGGGGCACGGGCAGGAGGTGACCGGCTCGCGAGCGCGAGCAAGCGCCTCCGCAGCGGCATGGCACCACCAGCCGGCCAACTGGCCAGCGTAGTACATCAGGCACGTCGACATCCGGGCAAGCCACCAGTGTCGGGAGAAGTTTAGCTTCTGCTTGTCATACTGGGCCTTGATGAGGTCCACGAAGGCAGTCGCCTGTGGGCCCAGTTGGCCAAAGTTGGACAAGCCGAAGGGGTGGAAGCGGGCTCCAGGGTGGGACTCCAGCCAGGTCCTGTAGTCGCTCTGCTTGCCGGCCTCGAGAACGCGGGGGACCTCGCCTCGGAAGGCGGCCTCAGCGTATGTCGGGGCGAGCACGTTGCCGATGGCCACGTCCACATAGTCTCTCTCTCTCATATTCCGGAAAACCGAGCCACCAGGGCCCGTAAAAGGGGAACAAAGAGAGAAAAGAAATCACTTAAAATACCAACTGGTTGACTCCGTCCCACTCAGTGCTCAGCCCGTAGCTCGTCGAGCCCTCAGGCGGCACCAGGAAGCAGCAGCTTCTTGTCGCAGTCGGTCTTGGCCACGCACGGCGGGCCTGGGTTGATGGCAAACGGGTTGCGGGTGTCGGCCAGTCTCCCGGAGGCAGTCTGGTACCAGAAGTCAGGCATCAGGGCAACGTAGTACATCAGAGTCACCGAGATCCTCGTGCACCACCAATGCTTCGAGAAGGCAACATGCATCTTGTTGCACTGGGCCTTGACCAGGTCGAGGAAACCCAATGCTTGGGGGCCCAGTTGGCCGAGGTTGGAAGCGCCGAAGGGGTGGAAGACAGCCTCAGGGTGAGACTCCTTCCAGAGCCTGTAGTCGCTCACCTTGCCGGCCTCCAGCAGACGCGGGACCTCGCCACGGATGGCTGCGTCCGCGTAGGTGGAAGCGAAGACATTGCCCACAGCCACGTCGACGTAATGCCGGGTGAAAGTGTCAGGTGAGGCCTCCCCCTTCCCAGGGAGGGCAATGACCAGGTCAGGCTTCTTGTTGCGCTTGTCGGCCCGGACCATGTGCTCCATCTTGACAGGCTGCCTGGTTGTCATGCACATCTGGTGGAGGATGGAGGTGATCGCGTTGTGGCGGTCGATCTCCAGCCCGAGCACAGCACTCCCGCAGGACAGGTCGTGGCCTTCCTCGAGAGGATGATGACAGACGGGGCAGTCGTGGCCGAAAAGGTCGTGGAGCTGACTCACCCGAGGAATACCCAGGCGCAGAGCGATCGCAGTCCTGAAGATGTGGTCGTCCATGCGGAAGAGCGGAGCCGGGAAGCAGGTGAGCCATGCTGATGATGTGCTGTTGGCGGTGGTAGCCAGAACCTTCCGCAACAGGGGGCACGCGTCCTCGCAGAGACGCTCAGCGAGTGCCCGGGTGGACCGCTGGTAGAGAATGTGCTGGGCACCCTTGGCAGGCATGACGTCGGTGTCGCTCCGGAAGAGTTGTTGGTCAGCGGACGGGTTGAGGCCCATGCGACCGAGAGACTCCGATGCTTGCCCAAGAAAAGTGTGCTGGCGCAGATACTCGGACCCAGTGGTGACGGTTGCCAGCATCGCCCAGAGGTGCTGGCGGAGGAGGTCGGGGACCCCGGAGGTTGCTGTGAGGAGGAGACGAGGGCCCCGGCGGTGCCCGCGTCCCTCGCCATGGCCATGGACAGCAGGCCAAGCCCTCCCAGCCGAAGAGGGACGTTGACCAGCGAGCGGGGTATGACTCGGGAGAGGCAAAAGCGGTCGTTGAACAGCCGCCAGATGGCCTCATCAAAAGTCTCGACGAGTTTGGGCCCCCGCCGATGGTGTATACGCAGCTGCACCTCGTCACATGCATGACTCTCGGGATGATGCAGCTGCGAAGGACCAGCAACCAGGACTGCAGAGACAGTTGGCCAACCTGCCTCGCGGCCTGGAGGGCCTCATCGTAGACCCGCTGAACCCCCCGGGCCACGAAGTCCTCGGGCCCAATGAAAGTCCCCATGAGGTCGAGGCCCTCGTCGGGACGTCGCAGGGGGACCGGCACTCCGTCGATCGAGAGAGGCTCCGTAGCAGGATCGTTGGCCCACAACCAGCACTTCTGGGTCCGCAGGCGGAGGCCGACCGGAGTGGCCACTCCTTGGAAGGCCTCGAGCTGTTTCACCAGTGCCGGAACAGAAGGGGCGATGAGGAACGCATCATCGTGGTAAGCGAGACATGCAACGACTTGGATGCCACGGAGGATGACTGGGGCCGTCCCGCTGCGCTCCACAGCCCGGAGAGCGGGATCGAGTGCCAGGCAAAAGGACTGGGAGGACAAGGGTCACCTTGCCTCACGCCGGCCTTGTTGTCGATGACGACCCCCCGGTAGAGGAGCTGCTCGTTGTCGTAAAGTGCCCGCATGACGCCGCACAACTGGGGCCCCAGGGCGCCGTGGCTGCCAGAACCGCGTCGCGCCGGACCGAGTTGAAAGCGGATGCCATATCAATGTGCATGACGCAGAGCGGCACGTGGTCCTCCATGGCTGCGGCAATGGCCCAGCCCAGGTAGGCCGAGATGAGGCCGACTGGGTCGGGCACCCCAATCCCCACTTGAGAAGGCGACAGAAGGTTGCGAGTGATGGGGAGGACCCGAATGGCGGAGAGCTTGGCAAAAAGCCGCTCCAAAGCCTCGCCCAGGGCAATTGGGCGAATGGATCCGCCATCCTTGGGGAGGGGGACCAGGCGGCTGCGGGCGAGGCTGGGGAACCCACCCGGAGCGAGCAAAAATGTGAACAGCGAGGCCAAGGCCCCAGCAAGGGCCTCGTCACGCCGAATAGCACCTCTGAGCCACCCCGGCATGATACCTGAGGGCCCCGGCGCCCCATTGTTGAGAGCCGCGGCCACCTTCGCCACTTCGGCTGCCTCGAAGTCCTGCCAGGCAGGGGCCTCGGGGTTGGGGTACAGGGCAAGCACCTCGGCGGGTGTGGGGGTCACCAGCGTGGTGTGCAGGCTCTGCAGCTTCTGTGGGAGGGTTGGGTCGTCAGGGACGGGCGGGGAGGTGAGGGCGCTGACTGCCGCAGCCAGTCGTCCATCGGCAACGGCCGCCTCGGCGAATCTGCGGCTGGACCCCTGGCCGCTTCCTCGTCGATGCTCCCGCTCGCGCCCGAACTCGTCCCAGATGCGCCCTTCCAGGCCCACGAGCGCGGCCTCGATGCGCTCGCGAACGTCGGGGGCGGAGGGAGCTCAGCCACCACCACTTGAAGTGCCTGAAACGCCTCGCGCAGGATGAAGGTGGCCTTCCTTGCCTGGGCGGGGTACAGGCGGCGGGGAGAACCCGCCGAGGTGGGGTGGGGCTGCCGCCAGGGGAACCTCCACCGCCGGAGGGGCTTCAACCCCGGGGACTGGCCGGGGCTGGGGAGCTCGTCCGAAGCAGGGGCTGGCGCAGCAGGAGCCGTTGACGCTGGCAGGGCGCGCGGCACAGCGACAGGTGCGGGTGCAGGAGCGGCAGCAGGGTGGGCGGCCTCCGTGGGAACGGAAGCCGGATCGAGTTGCCCAAGAGGAATGCGGAGCGCTGCGGCAGGAAACTTGTGCTGCGCCCGCGGGAAGACTGAGCCAATCGTACGCGAGCCAAGCTCTTCAAGCTGAGCTGCATGCGACTTCTGAACGAAACCGGAGAGTCGCTCCCCCCGGAGGACGCTATCGCGTTGAGGTCGTTGGAGTTTGAGAAGGTCCAGAAGCTCAGTGGAACCAGAGAATACAGTCAAGCGAACAATCGCAGCTGAAACGTTCTGCCGCACGTGATTCAGCTGTGAGGACGCAAGAGTCCGCCAATGCATCGGCGGAGCACCGGAGTGGGAATCAGCACGAATGGCACCAGCAGTAGAAACCAAGTGTGAATCCCTCACTGGTGATCCCTGAGAAGGTTCTGAGGCAGTCGGCGAAGCCGGCTTTGAAGATTTCGGTGAATGCTTGATCTCTTGAGAACGGGTGTTGACCATCCAAAGAAAGCAAGAAGAGCAAATAGCAATGCTCTCCGAAAAAAAGCAAGGGTGGGCGACTTCGCGGTTGAGTCAAAACGCCTCCGCAAGCGGAAGCGAAAAAACAGCGATAGTCGACCTCACTCTCTCTCTCTCTCTCTCTCTCATATTCCGGAAAACCGAGCCACCAGGGCCCGTAAAAGGGGAACAAAGAGAGAAAAGAAATCACTTAAAATACCAACTGGTTGGCTCCGTCCCACTCAGTGCTCTCTCTCTCTCTCTCTCTCTCTCCCCCCGGCACCACCGACAGAACCCAACGTCGAGTCGCCGGCCAATGTCGACGCGGCCAAGATGTACCGCACCGACCGGGCCGCCTACGCACAGCATGTCCTTCGAACCGTGCGAAGCTCGCTCTCCCTGTAACCGCCACCACCACCACCACGGAAGCCGCCAACCACTCTCCCCCCCCCCCGACATGAACCATGATAATCTGCTCTTCCTCCTCCCGTGTGGGGAGAGGGGAGGACATGCCGATATGGAAAGGCGCCGATGCGCCGAAAGGGGAGGTGCGCGAGGCACGATGCCCGGGGATGATCGCCACCCCGGCATGTAACATGCGGGTGGGTAAGGGCGGGAGGGCGCCCGCCCCCCAGAGAAGCCGCGCCGACGCCGCGGTGGAAAGGACGAGTGCGGGCCGATGGGCGGCGGGCTGATGCGATCGGGGAAAGCGGAGGGAGGTTGCGCGAGAGGGGGGATGACGGCAGGGCGGCGGGCGACTTCAGGCGAAGTGGATGTTGGCCTCGTTGAAGGCGGCCAGTAACCTGCGGGGGGGGGGGGGGGGGGGGGGGTCGAGACGGGGATGGGGAAAGAGGGACCGAATTGGGTCAGCAGGAACCATCGTCGTGTGTCGTGGGATGTGTCGTCGTGGGGTTTGTGTCGTGGGATGGGGTGTCGTGATGGTGTGTGTGATGGTGCGTGTATTGTGGGATGGGATGTCGTGGGATGTGTGTCGTGGGATGTGTGTCGTCGTGGGGTTTGGCAGACCTGAGGAAATCGTCCGTGTCCAGTTTTGAGGAGCGCCGCTCGATGAACTCGGAGCTGGTCAGCACGTTGGTCACCACCTCGCGCATGTCCGGGGCGGGTGTGGGCACAGTCTGGGGTGTGATATGTGATGTGTCAATGCGTGTCAATGTCGATGTGTGTCGTTGATCACCACCTCGCGCATGTCAGTGTGTGTGTGTGAGTCTGTGTCGAGTAAAGAAGGAAAGGAGTAACGGGAAAACAAAAAACAGAGAGGTCGAAGAGACACCACGAATGTGTGTGTGTGTGTGTGTGTGTGTGTTGTACAGAAGCAGAAGCAAGAAGGACGATGTTGAAAGGGACAAGTTGGTGTGAATGTGTGTGTGTGTGTGTGGGGGGGGGGGGGCATAGTCTGTGCCATGGATGACAGCTCGCCAGACACAGACCACATTGGCGCAGGAGGCGCGGTAGTTCTCCTGGATCATCTCAGACACATACAAACCCAGTTGTCACATGACGGCGCACAGACACACAAAAGACACATGGGTCACACACATGATGGCGCACACACAGACCACATTGTGGAGGGCGCAGTAGGTGCGGTAGTTCTCCTGGATCATCTCGAGGATTTTGGACTGGCGGAAAATGGCCCCCAGGGTCTTGTTCTTGCGGCCGAAGCACAGTTTGATCAGCCCGTTCCACTCCTGTGTGGATACCCGGTGCGAGAGAAGAGCAGTGTGATGATGTTGATGTTGATGATGGTGACGATGCGGATGCGGATGATGATGATTGAATGCTGACGGATGATTGAATGCTGATGATTGAATGCTGATGATTGAATGAATGATGATTGAATGAATGACGATTGGATGAGGGCTGGCTGGATGCTGATTGGATGGGTTCCTACTCGTGGCTCACGGACCACGTAGTTGATGGGCGGGGGCGGGTTGCGGGGCTCGAGGCGCACCACGTCGGACTCGACCTTGGGCGGGGGCCGGAAGTTGTTCTTGCCCACCTGGGGGAGGGGGGGAGGAGGGAGGAGGAGGAGGAGGAGGAGGGTCGTGGGTGTCTCAATGGGAGGCGCGTCCGGGAGAAGATTTGTTTTGCCCAACCTGGAAGAATGGATATGGGGGAAGACGGTGGCTGTGCCCCTGGGGGTGGGATGGGGGGGGGGGGGGGAGCGCACCTTCAGGAGGTGATCCACCCGGGCCAAGAGCTGGGTGTTGGCGCTGAGCCGGCAATAGAGTTCATCCCCGGGCTTAGCCACCAGCCGCATGGCGAATTCCCGCTGGAACATGAGCACCGCGCAGCGGAACAGGGGCCGGTGTTCCAGCAGCTTGAACACCAGGGGGGAGGAGATCTGCCACCGGAAGAAAAACAAGAGAATCTATGTGTCGTGCCCCCGATCTCCAGACTTGGTAGGGGGTGTTCGAAACGCAGATATCGAAAAAGGGCAGCGAGACTTTCATAAAGTCACCGTGGATGATTTGAAGCTTCCTCTCAAATTCGCTGAAGGGTCGCAGAAATGCAAAATACTTTTCTGTGAAGAAAAAAAGAGAAACGGGACAGACGTCCCCTGAACACGCTTTCGAAGCTCGACCACCATTCGAGGGTCCAATTCGATGGCGATGACGCGTGCCACACGGGGAAGCATCTTCAGAGTCAAGTTACCGGTACCAGGACCCACCTCAAGGACAGTATCTGTGGGCTGAAGACCAGCTTTTTCGACGATGGAATCGACGATACCAGGATTGACAAGCAAATGCTGGCCATGGCTGTGAACTGGTGCCCAAAAAGGCTCGGTTTTTGATCTTTTATTGAGTGGAACAGACGCAGAACCATGCCTTGCTTGAACTGCGCGTGATGTTCGTGGGCAACTTCTCTGGGCATTTTTTTGCTTGCGGCCGGTAAAACCCTGGTTCTCAGCGCTAAATTACAGCTTTCACAGAATTGGGAGCTCGAATGATGATCTTCCGTCAAGTAGCTCCCAAGTTGCCCCCCGCAGTCGCATTTTGTTCGCCTCCGTGGTCGTCTCGCCGAGCGTTGGCCTCCGAGAAATTCCGGCTGAAAATGGATGAGAACCCAGGCTCTGGTTGCTAACACTCATGTTTATCCGAGTGCCTCATCCGCCAGGCCCGGGCGAGAATTTGCATGACCGCCTCCGAAATTTGGCTGCCGGACTTCCAAACAAGACTCTTCTCCTGATTGTCCTGGTTCCATTCTTCCTTTCGGTCCTCATGGGGGCCATTTGCTTTGAGATGCATGACACCTTCATTTCCGATCCCATGAAAGACCCCGTTTTAGCAACCATTCGTCCATTGATCTTCTTCAACACCCAGCCCTACGATCTCATCGAATTCCTCATGGTCTGTGTGTCCCGCCCTTCCTGAGGCTCACTCCCCGGTTCCAAGGTTCCGGAGGAAGGCTTCGATCCCGATTCGGTCTGCTCGTCGACGTTTTACCACACACGGTACGATCACCATTCACCCGACCTCATCAGTCAAACGACCTGTCCCAAGTTGATTACATGTCGCACATGCTCTTTGCCTGGCACCCCGCCGTGCTTGATGTCGCCCGAATCGAGGACACCTACGCCGAGGCGTTAGAGTATCGCGAAGCCCGGCGGACGAGGGCCGCTCGCCAACAGGCCAACATCGCCGCGGGGATGCAGGCCGGCGGACTCGATGATGATGATGGTGACGGCTGGTTCGATGACCAGGGCGATGAAGACCACGACGATGCGGCGGAGTTGGAGCATCAGGTCTGGTCCCCCGGTGGGCGGGCACCACCACCCCAACCACCAACCCACCACCCACCCACCACCACCACCAACCCACCACCAACCCACCACCAACCGCCAACCAGTGGTTCCCGGAGGACGCCCTGCCCCTGGTTGAGCGCCCCCTGCGCCGGCTGACGGTCCTTGTGCCCCAGCCGGCCGAGTATGCCCCCATCGCCGACACCATCCTGCTTGCGGCCGTCGGGGCCGCGACATACGACCGGGGCGTCATGGAGGACGGGGTCACGGGTCCGTCTGGTGACACAGGCTGCACATCATCCCATCATCATCCAATCATCCAATCATCCAATCATCCAATCATCATCATCATCATCATCATCATCATCATCATCACCATCATCATCACCCAAACATCATCATCATCCTCATCATCACCCAAACATCATCATCATCCTCATCATCACCCAATCATCATCCAATCATCATCCAATCATCCAATCATCATCATCATCATCATCATCATCATCATCATCATCATCATCATCATCATCATCATCATCATCATCATCATCATCATCATCCTCATCATCACCCAATCATCATCCAATCATCATCCAATCATCCAATTATCATCATCATCATCATCATCATCATCATCATCATCATCATCATCATCATCATCATCATCATCATCATCATCATCATCATCATCATCATCATCATCATCATCATCATCATCATCACCATCACCATCATCACCATCACCCCCCGTCACCATTCCAGGGGACCGGTACCCCCTCGCCAAGTACGCCCCGGTGACCCGGCGTGACATGGCGCCCCCGTCTGCCCTCTTCCCACCCATCCGCGGTCCCGGGGCGAAGGCCACCAGCCCGGGGCACCCGAACACGGCGGCCCCATCGGGCAGGTCCGCCTTTGACCCACTGGGCAACTCCCCAAAAGTGCTAGCATGCCACGAACTAGACGCGCATCTTCACCTGTCCCATCCCCTCCCCTCTCCGCCACGCAGCCCCGCCAGCCCCCCGCCCCGCGTTCTGCAGTTCCAAGTGGCCCCCGGGGCCGACCCGGCCGAGTGGGCGCAGCACCTCTGGCAGCACCTCGAGGAGGAGGCCAGCAAGCAGCAGCAGCAGCAGCAGCAGCAGCAGACAGCCCCCGATGCGGCCCCGTCTGCTGCTGGGAGCCCGCCGGGGGAGGGTACCGCGACTGGTGGGCGGATGGAGGGCGGGGCGGAGGGGCAGCAGCAGCAGCAGCAGCCGGGCGGAGGGGCGCAGCCGAACCAGCGGTCTGGATGGAGAGATGGGATGATGGGACAGTGGTGGTTGTGGAGGACATGGACCCCACAGGCATCATCAACAATCGCCCGATCAGCATCATCCATCAACCATCATCTCAGCATCATCATCATCATCTTCATCATCATCATCATCATCATCATCACCATCATCCAATCATCATCATCATCATCATCATCAATCATCAATCATCATCATCCAGTCATCATCATCAGCCAACAATCATCATCATCCAATCATCATCATCCAATCATCATCATCATCATCATCATCATCATCATCATCATCATCATCATCATCATCATCATCCCGTTCATCTGTCCTTCATGCAGGCTGGCTGGCCATCATCGTCGCACGCTGGGCTGGGCTGTGCCATGTGTCGCACGTGGGCTGGGCTGGGCTGGGCTGGGCTGGGCTGGGCTGGGCTGGGCTGGGCTGGGCTGGGCTGGGCTGGGCTGGGCTGGGCTGTGTCACATGCTGTAGGCTAGGAGTCGCCCCCCTGTCCGATCATCATCATCATCATCATCATTATCATCTCCCTTCCACCACCACCACCCCACCCGCAGTCCCGATGGACGAGCTTCACCGATCATCCGCTTGCTCCTCGAGGCGGCTTCGAACTCGTCATGTCTGGCGCTCTGCCTTGCCCGCCAAACCCAACCACCCCCATCAACGGCTCCAGCACCACCAACCATCGTCACCCAATTATCCAATCGTCATCCAATCGTCATCCAATCGTCATCATCATCATCATCATCATCATCACCATCATCATCATCATCATCATCATCATCCTGATCATCATCATCATCATCATCATCATCATCATCATCCGCCTGCTCCTCGGGGCGGCTTCGAACTCGTCACGTCTGGTTCTCTGCCTTGCCGGTGCCCCCCAAACCCCATCAACGTCGTCGTCATCGTCATCGTCATCATCATCAGCAGCAGCATCATATCAGCATCAGCATCGTTTGCACCACATCAGCATCGTCATCATCATCCAGATCATCACCCAATCATCATCCAGATCATCATCAGCCATCAGCATCATCAGCCAATCATCATCCACCCAACCATCATCATGATTAACATCTCCACTCCTTTTCGCACTCGTTGGGCAGCTGGCCCCTGAAAATCGCCTTCCGGGCGGTGATGCGGGCCCTGGTCTCCGGGTTCTTTGCAGGGGCAGTCGCCGCCAGCGCCGGGTTCTTCTTCAGTCCGTGGTTGATGATGATTGAATAATGATGATGATGATGATTGGATGTGATGATGATGATGATGATGATGATGATGATTGGATGATGATTGGATGATGATTGGATGATGATGATTGAGTGATGTTGATGATTATGGTGACGATTGGATGATTATGGTGACGATTGGATGATGATGTTGATGATGACCACCCACCCACTCACCTCCGCAGATGACACCACCACGATCCTCTTCGTGGTGACGGTGGGCTTTGCGACCGAGTCGTTGGCCTTCCTGCTGCTCCGCCACCAGCTGGCGGCCCGCCTCTACCCGGCCCTGGCCTTCCTGGCCTGGCTGCCTCCCATGTACTACTCGCTGGCCCACCCCATGGTCCGTGCCTGTGTGTCAAATATATGTGTGTGTCTCTGTGTGTCCAATATGACTTGATGTACCCGGCCCTGGCCTTCCTGGCCTGGCTGCCCCCCATGTACTACTCGCTCGCCCACCCCATGGTCCGTGTATGCGAAATATGTCTGTGGATCTGGGGATGACGGCCTTCCTGGTGACCTCGCTGATCGTGGCCCGGTTTGCCTACATTATCATCACCATCATCCAGATCACCATCATCCAGATCATCATCATCATCATCATCCAGATCATCAATCATCATCACTATGATCATGATCATCCAATCATCACCACCACCCTCATCCACACCTCTCCTCTTTGCAGGGTTTCCTACTGTTCCCCATGGAGATGGCCTTCCTGCTGACCTCGCTGATGATCATCCAATCATCCAATCATTCAATCATCATCATCATCATCATCATCATCATCATCATCATCATCATCATCATCATCCTCTTTGCAGGGTTTCCTACTGTTCCCCATGGGGATGACGGCCTTCCTGCTGACCTCGCTGATCGTGGCCCTGTTCGTCTACATCGAGGTGCCCTTCGCACCCCGGCAGCAACCGCCCCTGCTGGTGCCCATCCCACAGGTCAGCTTCTCATATCACAGATGATGATGGTGGTGATGCTGCTGCTGCTGATGATGATGATGATGATGATGATGATGACGACGACGATTGGGTGCTGATTGGATAATGCTGATGGGGTGGTGATGTTTGGATGATGATGATGATGATGTTGTTGTTGTTGTTGTTGTTGTTGTTGTTGTTGTTGTTGTTGTTGTTGTTGTTGTTGTTGTTGTTGTTGTTGTTGTTGTTGTTGTTGTTGTTGTTGTTGTTGTTGTTGTTGTTGTTGTTGTTGTTGTTGTTGTTGTTGTTTGTTGTTGTTGTTGTGGTTGTTGTGGTTGTTGTGGTTGTGGTTGTGGTTGTGGTTGTGGTTGTTGTTGTCGTTGTTGTTGTTGTTGTTGTTGACGACAATCATCATCAGTCATCAGTCATCATCATCCAATCACATCATCCAATCACATCATCCAATCACCATCATCATTCTTCAATCATCATCATCATCCATTCATCATCATCATCCATTCATCATCCAATCATCGTCCAATCATCACCATCACCATCATCAACACCATCACCCCGGGGCCCATCACGCAGCCCATGCAGCCTGTTGGCGCCCCGCCAGCCGATGCCGCCCGGAGCTGCTCCGCGCCCCGGTTGGCCCGTCCCGCCCCGGCCTCACATGATGGGCGGTCCGCTCGTGCCCTCCTTGCCCCTCCAGCCATCCGACCCGCACACCCATCGCCGCCATCATCATCATCATCATCATCATCATCATCATCATCATCATCAGCAGCAGCATCCCAATCATCATCCAACCATCCAGCTCATCATCACATCCCCCCTCCTCCTCCTCCTCCTCCCTCCCCCACCCCCCCCCCCCCTCCTCCTCCCTCCCCCCCCCCCCCACCCCTCCGCAGTCCCTCCGTTCGCCTTCATGCGCCCAGGCCCCTTCCTCCCCTTCCACGCCGCGCCTCCAGCGGCCCCCGCCATGGGCCCCTTCCCCGCCGGTTTTCCGGCCGGATTTCCTGCCGGCTTTCCACCAGCGGGCTTCCCCGCCGGCTTTCCCATCGCACAGCACCACCCCGCGGCTGCAGCCCCTGCCGTGGCACCCCCGGCCACGGCCACGGCGGCGGGCCCGGCTGGAGGCTCACCACAGGCTGCTCCTAGTCATGGCATTGGAGTGTCACCCGCTGGGCAGCAGCAACAGCAGCAGGGCGGACCGGCGGGAATGCCTGGTCTGTGTGATGGGGGTCGTTTTTGTGTCTGGGCTGTGCCTGTGCTGGGCTGTGCTGTGCCTGCTGTGTCTGGCTGTGCTGTCTGTCTGTCTGGCTGGCTGGCTGGCTGGCTGGCTGGCTGGCTGGCTGGCTGGCTGGCTGGCTGGCTGGCTGGCTGGCTGGCTGGCTGGCTGGCTGGCTGTGCTGTGCTGTGCTGTGCTGTGCTGTGCTGTGCTGTGCTGTGCTGTCTGTCTGTGCCGTCTGTGTCTCTCTGTGCCGTGCTGTGCTGTGCCGTGCGCTGTGCCGTGCTGTTCTCCGTGCTTACCACCCCGGTCGTTGTTGTGTGTGTGTGTGTGTGTGTGTGTGTGTGTTTTTTTTTTGCACGCACAGGTCTTGTCCCGCCGCCGGCGGCGCCCCTGTCGCTGCCGGACCTCTACCGGCTGATGCAGGCCATGGGGATGCCGCCCGGCCCCATGCCGCTCTTCCCCGGGATTTCCCGCCCCCTCCGACCCCCACCACCACCACCCCAACCATACCACCCAGCCCGCCGCCGCCGCCGCCGCCGCCGCCGCCACCGCCAGCCCAGCGCCACCGGTGCCTGCCCCCGCCCCGGCCACCATCCCCCCCGCCACCCCCACCACACAGCCCACGCCAATCCCCACCCACCAGCCGACGACGCAAGATGGTGGTGTGACTCGTGGTGGTGGCCCGGGTGCAGCAGGTGCGGATGATGATCGTGGTGAGCAGCACCGGGGGGTGCCAGCCACAGTTTCCACGCCCGCCCAGATGACGGCCGCGACCGCCTCTCCCCGTCCCTCCGCACCCACTGCCACCGCCACCACCACCACCGCCACCACTCCATCGGCCTCTTCGACTACTTCTACTTCTTCTTCTTCTGCTGCTGCTCCTGTTGCTGCGGCCTCTCCTCCGATCCCCGCCGCCCAGCCATCGTCACCGCCATCCCCCGCTGTCGCCTCGGCGGAAGCCCCCGCCACGGCCGCCGCCCGGGCGGCCCTCCAGCGCATGGCCAGCGGGAGGCTGGCGAGCCCCCAACCGGCACTCGTGGCCGGGACCCCCTCCCCCCTGCCTCCACCCGTCTCCACCACCACCCCGCATGTCTTCCCCATCTCCCCGCCGCCACCACCATCCACCCCGGGATCCCCCAGCGGCGGCGGCGGCGCCCAACTGCGCCACCGCAGCTCCCCGTTCGCCTTCTCGGCCGCCCCGCTGTTCGGCGGAAATATTCCGACCCGGGGCCGGCCGGGATCGAACCCGTTTGCTTTGGGTCAACAGACGGACGCCTTCGGCGGCACGGCCTTCCCGCATCTTGGGGCGGCGCTGGCGTCACCATCATCACAAGAAACCCCGCCGCCACCACCGCAGGTCCAGCCATCGCCACCGCCCACAGCCCCACAGGAGCCAGAAAGGAGGCCTGCTGACGGGGAGCAAGAGGGCACAGACAAGGACCGGTAAAGGGCGAAGGACTGCTTTTGGTGGAGAAAAAAATGGATCTTTCCTTTTCGCGTCCTCTCCGGCCCGGCCTTGGGGGGGGGGGACTGTCACCCCTCAAAAAATGGTACGGTCTGCGTCTGTCTGTCTGTGTCTGTCTGTGTCTGTCTGTCGTGTCTTTGGTAGGGGCGCTCGCGAGGCTGCTGGACGCCCCGCAGCACAGGACGAAGGACTCGGACCGCTTGGGAGATCCAGGGGAACCGAAACCAGTGTGGATGTGGATGTGGGCTGATCGTTTTGAATGGAGAACAAATCGCGTGGGCCGAGAGAGATCCGAACGAGAAAAAAACAAAACCCAATGGTTCCGGGTGGGTGGGGTGTGGGTGGGGTGTGGGTGTGAGTGGGGTGGAACCCATACCATACGAAAGGGAAAAAAACTGCTGAGCAATCACCACTCATCATTCATCTACCAGTACATGGGGGAGCCCCACGAGTACCCGTAGTACCCGGGGTAGCCCCACCCGTAGGAATAGCCACCCATGCCGGGGTAGCCCCACCCGTAGGAGTAACCCATGCCGGGGTACATACCGCCATACCAGCCCCACAGGGGGTCGAGCTCCGCGGGGGCGGGCTGGCACTGGGCCTCACAGGTGGCCTGGGCCTCGGTCAGGCACTGCTGCAGGCAGGTGCGCATATCGGTCCCCGACTGGCGGCAGGTGGTCGTGCAGGTGCGCCGGGCCGCCTTGAGGCACTGACGCACGCAGACGTCAGTGTCGTTCTGCTGGCCCACCTGACGAGGCAGCAGGGAGGGGGAAAAAAACGGGGGAAAAAAATTTGTTTTTTTTTTTAAAAAAAAAAATGGGGGGAGGTGATGACGCCCGGGGGTGAGTGATAGCCAAGCCAGACCTGGGCATCAACGGCCAGGGGGTTCTTCTGAACGGCCCGCTTGGTGGCCTCGCGGCGCTGCAGTTCCTTCTTCGCCTTGTGGCCCTTGCGGCCCAGGATCATGGGGTTGCTCTGCTCCGCCTCCGGGGCAACCTCCTCCTCCTGCTCGTCCATGCCCACGCCATTGCCGCAGCACTGCAGGGAGCCCTCACGCAGTTGCTGGCGGATGGCCTCGCGGCGACGCAGCTCCTCCTTGGCCTGCAGAACCCCAGATGGCGATGATGATGAGAGACAATTCAACAAACCCCCAATGGGCAGACCTTCTTGCCCTTGCGGCCCAGGATCATGGCGTTGCTCTGCTCCACATCCTCCTGCTCGTCCTCGTCCATCATGCTCTCATCGTTGCCGCAGCACTGCAGGGCGGCCTGCTGCTTGATGGCCTCGCGACGACGCAGCTCCTGCTTGGCCTGGGGGGACAACATAAATTGAGACAAAAATGCATGAAGAACCCGAGCAGACCTTCTTGCCCTTGCGGCCAAGGATCAGGGTCTCGATGTTCTCAGAGCTGGCCTGCTGGCTGGCGGTCTGGGAGCTGGACTGTTGGCGCTGGATGCTGGCACCACCGGACTGCTGCTCCTGCTCCTGCTCCTGGGATTCGGGCTCGCTCTGGAATTCGGGCTCGTTCTGGAAGTTGGGCTGCTGGTTCTGGAAGTTGGGCTGCTGGTCCTGGACGTCAATGTCCTCACCTTGATCATCCCACTCCATGGGAACCTGGCGCTTCACGCCCTCCTTGACTTGGCGGGCCTTGCGCTTGGGGACTTCCTTGGTCTTGCGGGCAGCGCGCTTGCCCTTGCCCTTGACCTCGCGGCCGGCGGACTGTGGTGGGAATCAATCAATGTGCCATTTGGGGGCGAGATTCCACACAAACCTTCGTTTTCTGGCCGTAAGCGAGGGCCTCCTCGTCCTCGTCGTCGTAGAACATGCCACAAGGGTTCTGAATCTGGGCGTTGGCATCGTCTTGAGTTTGCTCGTCATCGTCATCAGCGCGCTGCTCGGCCAACCAGGCGGCACGGGCCTCTGCCTGTTGCTGTTGACGATATTGGGCGTTGGAGATGCATTGCTCGTCGTCGGGGTCGCACTCCGGGTAGCGTTGCTGCTGGACGGCCAGGGCGACCGTGAGAAGTCCCAGGAAGAAAAGGAATGCACGTGACATCCTGTCGAACCGCTGAGAGATTCATCCTTTGCCAGTCGAGGCCGAGACATTTATACCAAGCCATGGCGGGGCCTTTACAGTGCCTTTGACGCGTGGCGACTGTCGCCGTCGGGGGTTTCAGGCTCTTTTTTCTGGGGCTCCGCTGTTAGGAATCGATGCCAGCGGCTCGTTGTGTCCAGAAACTCCCGTGGTCTCTGATCTTTTCGATCTTCCTCTTGTGTGTATGCATTCCTTTGAATATGGCGGGCCCGGGGATCATGCCAACAAGGTGTGCGATTCACTTGTTTCCGCGCCCTTTTCCTCAACCTGATTTAGTGGCTTTTTTATCTTTCTGCCCTTCCTCCTTCAACTTTCGATGCATCTCCAGCTCCACCGACTGTGGTTTATTTTCTCAATCCCATGTTTAACCCAGGTCACTGGTCATTTCCTGGTCTGCCGTCGAAACGCCCCTCCATCCACCGACGATTTCACCGCATCCTTCCGTTAGGCTTTCATCAATACGCTGGCGCCCGCATTCAACTGGGCCATTCTGCTCATTGCCGCCGCAATGGGGTTGCTCTACCTGGTCCCCTACTGGGTTGATGTCCTGATCCAGCGTCGGTTCCGGGGGGTTTTCATTCGATTGGTTGCATTACCCTCGGTAATGACCGCCGCATCCACCTTTTTGACCATGGTGAGCCCCTGGGGTGCCTGGACTGGTCTGTGACAACCCCCAGCAGCACTTTCGCCCACCGTACGCACGCGTCTCTTCGACCCCGTGGAGATATCGGCAATACCATGAACAGCGTCTTGGAGATCAACCGGTTGGGCACCCTGACGGGCCTTGGCGGACTGACCTTCCTCGTGGGGCTCATCGCATCCACCGCCAACTACGTGCTCGACGTGCTCCGGGAGGATGGCCGTCTGTGATAGTCGACTCCACCCCCCCGGCCTGTTTTTTTTCTTCCGAAAATTCAAAAATTCAAAAATTCATATTTTTGTGTGCGTGTTGCCCCCCAGGCCACCTGCACTTCCACCTGCCCCCGGGCCTGACCAACACCGCCCCCCCCGCCCGGCCGTCGACCGTACCCCCGGCCGGAGCCGGCCACCCCTACCGGGCCCTCGCGTTCCTGTTCAGCCTGGTCTTTGTGGCCCTGCTGGCGTGCAACGCCTCCCTGATGGCCGACCATCCCGGGCTCAAGGAGACCCTGCGTGCTGCCTGTCTGATTGACGGTCCGTCTGCCTGCATTTTTGTGGTGTCTGACGGCTCCCCTGATGGCCGACCATCCCAGCTGGCTACCGACACATTCTGACACATTCCGACACATACCACCGCGACACATGCTGACACATACTGACATATACTGACATACCGCTCCACACATACCGCGACACATACCGCGGTACATACCGCGACACATACCGCTCACACATACCGCTCACACGTACCGCTCACACATACCGCTCACACATACCGCTCACACATACCGCGACACATACCGCGACACATACCGCGACACATACCGCGACACATACCGCGACACATACCGCGACACATACCGCGACACATACCGCGACACATACCGCGACACATACCGCGACACATACCGCGACACATACCGCGACACATACCGCGACACATACCGCGACACATACCGCGACACATACCGCGACACATACCGCGACACATACCGCGACACATACCGCGACACATACCGCGACACATACCGCGACACATACCGCGACACATACCGCGACACATACCGCGACACATACCGCGACACATACCGCGACACATACCGCGACACATACCGCGACACATACCGCGACACATACCGCGACACATACCGCGACACATACCGCGACACATATCGCGACACATACCGCGACACACACATACCGGTGCAGACCGCTCCACACACAAACAGCTCCACACACAGACCGCTCCACACATACCGACACAGACCGACTACGACATCATTACCGACCCACATCCAGGCAACCTGGCCACGACGGAGGCCCTGGCCACGAGCCCCGTGGCCCCGGACATTGTCATCTGGTCGGAACACAGCGTGACCATCAACGGCACTGACGAGGAGGCGGCCTTCCTCGCCCAGGCCGCCGCCATGGCCAAGAAATACAGGTCCGCACGCACGTGTTGCATTGCTGTCCGTGTCTGTCTGTGACCCATCAAGCCCAGGCCGCCGCCATGGCCAAGAAGTACAGGTCCGCACGCACGTGTTGCATTGCTGTCCGTGTCTGTGTCTGTGTCTGTGTCTGTATGTGTGTCTGTGTCTGTGTGTCTGTGTCTGTGTCTGTGTCTGTGTCTGTGTCTGTGTCTGTGTCTGTGTCTGTGTCTGTGTCTGTGTCTGTGTCTCCGTAGTTGCCCCTGCATGGCATCACACATACCCACCACACCCCCGCTGCTCCCTCCTGTGCTGGGCAGCATGCTGATCGGGACCACGTACACCCTGCTTCTGCCGGGCCTCCCTGCCGGCAAGAAATCGGCGAACGTGCTGTCCGTCGTCACGCCATCAGGTCCGGCCGCCCTCCCTCCCCCCCCCCCCCCCCCCCCATGCCATGACCACCACCGTCTCATCGTCATCATCATCCAATTATCATCCAATCATCATCATCTTCGTCCAATCATCATAATCGACCAATCATCATCATCATCCAATCATCATCATCATCCAATCATCATCATCATCGTCCAATCATCATCATCATCCAATCATCATCCAATCATCATCCAATCATCATCCAATCATCATCCAATCATCATCATGATCATCCAATCATCATCATGATCATCCAATCATCATCATGATCATCCAATCATCATCATGATCATCCAATCATCATCATCATCCAATCATCATCATCATCCAATCATCATCATCATCCAATCATCCAATCATCATCCCTCATCATCATCCCTCTCTCTCCCCAGGCACGGTTGGCTTCAACTACCGCAAGTCGCATCTGATCCCCATCGTTGAGGAGCGCCACATCCCGGGGCCGCCAGTGGTGCCATACATCGACACCCCATGGGGGGCTCGCGTTGGCGGGAGCATCTGCTTCGGTCGGTCGCCATGATGATGATTGGATGATGGTGATGATTATGATGATGATGAGTGGATGATGATGGTCGGATTATGGTGGTGGGTGGCGGTGGTGATGATGATGATGATGATGATGATGATGATGATGATGATGATGATGATGATGATGATGATGAATGTTCTTGAGTTACTGATTAGTTGTTGTTGTTGCTGCTGCTGATGCTGATGCTGCTGCTGTTGTTGTTGTTGTTGTTGTTGTTGTTGTTGTTGTTGTTGTTGTTGATTCTCCCGATTCCGGCTTCCGGAGTACATGTGACGACCCACCCCGATCACACACACACACACACACACCCCACACACAGATTATGACTTCCCGGGGTACATTCGGCAGGCCGGCGGGGCCCGCGTGGACGTGATGCTGCAGCCCTCGTGGACTTGGGAGCCCCTTTCGCTCGCCCACCAGCAGATTGACGTGCAGCGCAGTGTCGAGAACGGTCCGGATGTGTGTCTGTGTGTCTTTCTGTGTGTCATCGTGGGACCTGCGAGCCCCAACAGCAGAGATGATGATGATGATGATGATGATGATGATGATGATGATGATGATGATGATGATGATGATTGGATGATGATGATGATGATGATGATGATGATGATGATGATGATGATGATGATGATGATGATGATGATGATGATGATGATTGGATGATGATTGGATGATGATTGGATGATGATTGGATGATGATGATGATGATGATGATGATGATTGGATGATGATGATTGGATGATGATGATTGGATGATGATGATGATGATGATGATGATGATGATGATGATGATGATGATGATGATGATGATGATGATGATGATGATGATTGGATGATGATGATTGGATGATGATGATTGGATGATGATGATTGGATGATGATGATTGGATGATGATGATTGGGATGATGTTGATGTTGTTGTTGTTGTTGTTGATGATGATGTTGATGATGATGATGATGATGATGATGATTGCACACACACACACACACACGCCCCGCTGCAGGCTTCTCGCTGTTCCGCTGCACCAAGCTGGGTATGTCCGCTGCCGTGGACCCGTACGGGCGCCAGTTGGCCCGGGTCTACGATGACCCCGCCCATCACGGGGCCGCCCGGCGGCCGGCCGGCAAGACGTTGCTGGGGCACACGCTGATGGTGGCCGAGATCCCGGTCAAGGGCCACGGGACCCCGTATGGGTACTTGGGTGAGTGGTTCAGCGGGGTGTTCGGGTTCGGCCTGGGCGGGCTGGTGGTGGTGCTGGTCTGTACTAGGGACCATCATCATCATCATCATCATCCAGTCATGATCATCCAGTCATGATCATCATCAGCATCAGCATCATACATTCATCATCCAGACATTCATCATCATCATCATCCAATCATCATCATCCAATCATCATCATCTTCATCATCATCCAATCATCATCACACCCCAAACCAGGTCTGCCTGACCCCGCTCCTCCGCCGTCTTCCCCCCGGCCGTCTCCACGCCGCCCTCCGCTTCGTGACGGGCCCATCATCGGCCCTCCCCGACCCGGCAGCCAGCAGCACGGGGGGCCTGGCGGCGGCCTACAAGCCGGTCGGGTCGACCCTCACCACCATGGACCTGGCCGACTCTCCCCCGGCGCGGACACTCGGGAGTGGTGGTGGTGTGGATTCGGCCGATGGGGCGATGGCCGTGTGAGGAGAAGAAGAGGTGGGTGGGTGGGTGGGTGGTGTGGGTGGGTGTGGGTTGAGTCAATGTCTCGGGATTATTTTGCAAGCTGGTTGCTGGTGATGTTGTTGGTGATGATGTTGGTGGTGGTGGTGATGATGATGATGATGATGATGATGATGATGATGATGATGATGATGATGATGTTGGTGGTGGTGGTGGTGGATGATTGGATGATTGGATGATTGGATGATTGGATGATGTTGGTGGTGATGATGATGTTGATGATTGGATGATTGGATGATTGGATGATTGGATGATTGGATGATTGTGGATGTGTCGGCATCGACCTTATGGGGGGGCCTCTTGCCTTTTTCTCTCTTTTCTTTTTCTCGTCGTTGTTGTGTTGTGAGGTGGTTCCCGCCCCGGCTGACGTTGGCGTCCGTCGCCTTCCGACCAGTCTGCCCCCCACTCAATCCCATCCCGCTTGACCTCTCCCTCCCTCCGACCAATGTGAAAAAATCCGCTGACGAGAGCACCCACAGCCCTGAAGGATGGACCCCCGACACGCGGAAAAATAGATGGAGCTGAGGGGTTTCGATCCCCTTGCCTCCCGCATGCCATGCGGACGATCTACCAAGTGATCTACAGCCCCTTTGATACCTGGCTGTGAGAAGCAGGGCCAGTCGACATGCTTCAAGACAGCTGGACAAACCCCAAAACAAACCAAAAAAACGCCCGCTGTGGGAGTTGAACCCACGACCACTAGATTAAGAGTCTAGCGCTCTGCCATTCTGAGCTAAGCGGGCCGGTGATGAACATTCAACAGGAATGGCCTGCCCTCTCACCACTTCCTGCAACGAAATCGGAAGACGGACTCTTGGATGATGATGATTACGAGCGTAGGGGAGGGGGCGCAAAAATAAGCTGGGGCCCGGCGGAGTGGTGGCTGCTGTTGGCTCATGTCAGCAAATTCAGCGTCCAATCGGCCGGCCGAGACCCGCGAGGGGGCTACGCGTAGGTGGGAAAGACGCCCGCCTTGACGAGGATCAGCAGGAAGTAGGTCCCCATCAGGCAGCCCCACTGCACGAGGGATGGAGTGGGAAGAGGGGCGATGATGATGATGATGATGATGATGATGATTGGATGATGATGATGATGATGATGATGATGATGATGATGATGATGATGATGATGATGATGATGATGATGATGATGATGATGATGATGATGATGATGATGATGATGATGATGATGATGATGATGATGATGATGATGATGATGATGATGATGATGATGATGATGATGATGATGATGATGATGATGATGATGATGATGATGATGATTGGATGATGATGATGATTGGATGATGATGATGATGATGATGATGATGATGATGATTGGATGATGATTGGATGATGATGATGATGATGATGATGATGATGATAATGGCGGCGGTCGTGGTGGTGGTGGTGGTGATGCTGCGATACTGCTGATGCTGATGTTGATGCCGACGACGACGATTGGGAGATTGGCCCAATACGGCTCATCACCAGAGAAAGCGGGACCCAGAGGCGGCGGACACACACCCTCTCGTTCGCTCCCGGCCCCCCAAGTTGGCTCAGCTGTGTGTCCCCTTGACCCTTTCTGTCCGATTGATCACAGTGTGATGTCCACATCGAGCACAGGGGAGACATATATCGACACACCGACACACCGACACGGGGCAGATGCGCGGACTGGTTGAAGAGGAACACAGATCGACACAGACAGGGAGACACAGGGAGACACAGGGAGACACAGAGAGACACAGAGAGACACAGGGAGACACAGGGAGACACAGGGAGACACAGGGAGACACAGGGAGACACAGAGAGACACAGGGAGACACAGGGAGACACAGGGAGACACAGGGAGACACAGAGAGACACAGAGAGACACAGGGAGACACAGGGAGACACAGGGAGACACAGGGAGACACAGGGAGACACAGAGAGACACAGAGAGACACAGAGAGACACAGAGAGACACAGAGAGACACAGAGAGACACAGAGAGACACAGAGAGACACAGGGAGACACAGGGAGACACAGGGAGACACAGGGAGACACAGGGAGACACAGGGAGACACAGGGAGACACAGGGAGACACAGGGAGACACAGAGAGACACAGAGAGACACAGAGACACAGAGACACAGAGACACAGAGACACAGAGACACAGAGACACAGAGAGACACAGAGACACAGAGACACAGAGACACAGAGAGACACAGAGACACAGAGACACAGAGACACAGAGACACAGAGAGACACAGAGAGACACAGGGAGACACAGGGAGACACAGAGAGACACAGAGAGACACAGAGAGACACAGAGAGACACAGAGAGACACAGGGAGACACAGGGAGACACAGAGAGACACAGGGAGACACAGGGAGACACAGAGAGACACAGGGAGACACAGGGAGACACAGGGAGACACAGGGAGACACAGGGAGACACAGAGAGACACAGAGAGACACAGGGAGACACAGAGAGACACAGGGAGACACAGGGAGACACAGAGAGACACAGAGAGACACAGGGAGACACAGGGAGACACAGGGAGACACAGAGAGACACAGAGAGACACAGAGAGACACAGAGAGACACAGAGAGACACAGAGAGACACAGAGAGACACAGAGAGACACAGAGAGACACAGAGAGACACAGAGAGACACAGAGAGACACAGAGACACAGAGACACAGAGAGAGAGACACAGAGAGACACAGAGAGACACAGGGAGACACAGGGAGACACAGGGAGACACAGAGAGACACAGAGAGACACAGGGAGACACAGGGAGACACAGGGAGACACAGAGAGACACAGAGAGACACAGAGAGACACAGAGAGACACAGAGAGACACAGAGAGACACAGAGAGACACAGAGAGACACAGAGAGACACAGAGAGACACAGAGAGACACAGAGAGACACAGAGAGACACAGAGAGACACAGAGAGACACAGAGAGACACAGAGAGACACAGAGAGACACAGAGAGACACATATAGACACATATAGACACGTATAGACACATTGAGACACATATAGGAAGAGGGAGACACACAGGGAGACACACATGATGGCACTGAAAGACCCAGATACAGACACAGACACGTGCGGAGGCACGGCCCTGGTTGAAGAGGGACAGCCAGCGGGCCATCAGTGACGCAGATACACACACAGACACAGACACGGACAGATGCACGGACCTGGTTGAAGAGGGACAGCCAGCGGGCCATGGTGCGGTTCTCAGTGACCAGCGCCGCGTCGAGACGTTCGCGGGCGAGCAGGTAGACGACTGTGGCTGGTTGGGGTGGTGGTGGTGGCGGGGGTGGTGGTGGTGATGGTGATGGTGGTGAGCGGGAATGGGCCAGGCAGGACGACACGACTGGGACAGACAGGGATGGATTGGCTGACACACAGACCAACCTATACCCGTTGGACTGGGCAGGGCGACACAGACAGGGCGACACAGACAGGGCGACACAGACAGGGCGACACAGACAGGGCGACACAGACAGGGCGACACAGACAGGGCGACACAGACAGGGCGACACAGACAGGGCGACACAGACAGGGCGACACAGACAGGGCGGGCGACACAGACAGGGCGGGCGACACAGACAGGGCGACACAGACAGGGCGACACAGACAGGGCGACACAGACAGGGCGACACAGACAGGGCGACACAGACAGGGCGACACAGACAGGGCGGGCGACACAGACAGGGCGGGCGACACAGACAGGGCGACACAGACAGGGCGACACAGACAGGGCGACACAGACAGGGCGACACAGACAGGGCGACACAGACAGGGCGACACAGACAGGGCGACACACACAGGGCGACACACACAGGGCGGGCGACACAGACAGGGCGACACAGACAGGGCGACACACAGAGGGCGTACGTATGTGACATACAGACCAATGTACCCGTTGAGCCAGGCCTGGGCAGCGACCAGCACCACCACAAGCCAGCCAGCCCCGGTGGGCAGGAAGGCATGGGCGACCCCGCAGGCAGCCGTGATGAAGCAGAACAGATAGCTGCCGCCCTGGAGTGGGGTGGTGCCGTGTGCGCGATGATGGTGATGATGATGGTGATGATGATGCTGATGCTGATTGGATGATGCTGATGCTGATTGGATGATTGGATGATGATGATGATGGTGATGATGATGCTGATGATGATGCTGATGCTGATTGGATGATGCTGATGCTGATTGGATGATTGGATGATGATGATGTGAAGTCAGGTTTTACAAAAAACGGAATCGTCGGGGTCGGGGTGCCGTCTGTGTGTCAATGCAAAAGCAGACAGCAGCAGCAGCAGCGGAGAAATCAGCATCATCAGCATCATCAGCACCCAGCACCCAGCACCCAGCACCCAGCACCCAAGCACACCAGCGCCTCGCACCCAGCACAGCACCCAGCACCCAGCACCCAGCACCACCCAGCACACCAGCACCCAGCACAGCACAGCAACAGCAACAGCAACAGCAACAGCAACAGCAACAGCAACAGCAACAGCAACAGCAACAGCAACAGCAACAGCAACAGCAACAGCAACAGCACCCAGCACAGCACAACACCAGGCAGTACAGTCCAGCACAGCAGCACCAGCACAGACCTGAATGCCGTTGAGGACGGAGGGCCACCGGAAGGTGAAGAACCCCACAGAAAGCCGCCCGACCATGCCCAGCACCTGAAAGAGCAGATTGGCCGTCTCGTAGAGGATCCCGTAACTGCAGGCCCCAACCCATCCACGGCCCCCCCGTCATGGAAGCATCAGAGGGTTCGGAGCTGGTGAGGATCCCGTAACTGCAGGTACCAACCCACACACCCATCCACGGCCCCCCCGTGATGGAAGCATAATAGGGTTCGGAGCTGGTCGTAACTGCAGGCTCCCAACCCACACCACCGTCAGACAGGCACAGACAGACACAGAAAAAAGACAGAGAGCACAGACAGCCACGACACACACAGTCACACACAGGTGTCATCACTGGGCGCAGGGACCTTGCGAAGGGCTTCAGGGCGTAGGGCAGCGAGCCGGGCATCATCATGTACGTGAAGAAGCTCGTCAGGAAGATGTCTGGAAGTGGGTGTGTCATGCGTGTGTGTGTCATGTGTGCGTCATATGTGTGATGAGCCGGGCATCATCATGTACGTGAAGAAGCTCGTCAGGAAGATGTCTGGAAGTGTGTGTGTTATCATGTGTGTGTCATATGTGTGTGTGTCATATATGTGTGTGTGTGTGTGATGAGCCGGCATCATCATGTACGTAAAGAAGCTACGGGGGGGGGGGGGGGGGGGAGCGACACGGACTGAGGAGCGGGCCCCAGCAGCGCACGAAGAGCGCCTTCCGGCTCAGGGGCGCAGGGGCCGGCTGGGCATGCAGGTTGTACGAGGAGGTAGTGAGATGCTGATGATGATGATGATGATGATGATGATGATGATGATGATGATGATGATGATGATGATGATGATGATGATGATGATGATGATGATGATGATGATGATGATGATGATGATGATTGGATGATGATTGGATGATGATTGGATGATGATGATGATGATGATGATGCTGAGTGGATGATGATTGATGATGATTGTGAGGATGGGTATGAGAATGATGGTGATGGTGGTGGTGGTGGTGGTGGTGATGCTTGGATGGCGATGATGAACGGAGATGAAATGCCGACTGTATGCTGAGGTGATGCTGGTGGGCAGACCGTTACGGCCTTGCCCTCCTCAGCATCCGACAGGGCGGGTGATCCTGCCAGGGCATCGGGGGATGTTGCCTCGGGGGTGGCGCCGGTCCCGGCCTCCTCCTCAGAGGACATCAGCGGGGCCACCTCAACCGCCGCCTGGGCACTGCAAAGGGTGCGCGTGCGTGCGTGTCAACGTTGCATGTGTCAATAAAAGTGATGGGGGCGTGTGGGTGATGGTGATGGTGGGGTTGACCTGGTCTGGGCGGGAGCCGCCTCGCCTCCGAACGGCACCCGGCCCTCTCGCAGCGCCTCTGCAGTAAACCGGGCTGAGTGGATGGTACCCGGGGGGGTTGAGACAGACTCCGATTGCGCCACTCAATCAGCAGGAGGGCCGCAACGGGCAGGGCGGCGAGGATGGTGACAATCACGTAGAAGACCCCCGGGGAGAATGCCGGGGTTGAACCGCCACCCTGGAGCAGCGCGATCCCCGTGACGACAATCCCCGAGCCGGCTGAACCCGGGGGTGAGAGCCACCGGAGGGGAAAAAAAGAAGAGAAAAGCACAGACCCATGCCCGCGGAGAAGCTGCTGGTCAGGCGAGAGGGAAACTGCGAAGCGTATGCGAAGAGGGACACGATCCCCGTGCAGCCAATCATGCCCGCAACCAGGGTGAGCATGTACAGAATCAAGCTGTTGTGTGAAGATGATGTTGCGTAAAGTGGGGGACATTTCCGGGGCCACAGACCTGATTCCGCCGACAACAGATTGGGAAAAAATGGCCAGGAGAACGGAGGCGCCAATGCCGAGGATGAAGAGCGAGGCCAGCACATGGAAATCGTGAATCCGAGGGAAATATTTCATCATGGCCATATAAAGCAGAGGAAAAATGTTGCCAATGTTATAGACGGAGGACACCCAAGTGGCAATCGAGTCCTTCTCGGGTTGTTGTGCCACGTAGAATGGCATCTCGGCCCAAAGCGCGTTCACGAGCAAAAATGGACCAAATCCCAGGAAAAAGAAGAGGGTCCAATCCCCCACAAAGGCCCACGACCATTTGATCTTCATCGGGATTATCGGGATGTGACGGTGGCAAAGAAAAATTTGAAAAGATTTGCCGAGATGCCCCCCGTGCTCGACACGCGTCATCGTCGCGTCGACACACTCGGCGCGGCTTCCCTCGAGTCTGGGTCTCCTTCCCACGATCATCGGACTCTTTCAACTGTAGCAAATTGACCCCACTTGGTGGGCTGGATGAAACGGAGCGACACGCGTGGTGAGAGTTGATCCTCTCGAAGAAAGGTGAACTCCTGCGGGATGATTAACCCTTCCCCCCGATCGACCATGATCAGCACACTGGGCGCCTGGACAGAGGGTTTCGACCAAACTTTATGACACGACCCCATTAGCCTGACGCGCCATTTGATTTGGCACCCCCATTGAGCAGCACGAAATGGTGGTGGTTCTGTTTGAGACACCCGACCCGAGCTGGACCTCAAACTTTTTTTAAAAAAATTTTTCCCAATTCGATCTGAGACAGGGAAGAGCGATCTCCTCTTCAGGTTTTCCGAAGAGCCTCAAACAGCAAATGCTGCCACACTCTCTCGGCCAATCCCCATGTTGTTGCATAAAACCGCGCAAATTTCAAATTTCATACTCGATGCGATGTCTCTGGACCCGGGGTTCTAAGGCCTTGTCAGCTGAATCGGGAAACTACAGCACCCGCCTCAGTCTTTCAACTCTCATTTCGACACGACTTGAATGACCACATCATCGTCGGATTTGCCCACCTATTTTGCACAACCTGCGGACCCTGTCCATGATTTTCCCGGCGATGGATTCTTTGAGGGGTTCGAGTCGAATCCTCCTTTCGCAGCCGAAATGGAGCCGCCAGCTCTTCCTTGGGACTCAGATGCGATTCATCACGATCCATTGGAAGAGAGGTTCGTTTTTTTGTCTCTTGCTCGATTTCATTTCTCCCCTTCATCCAGTCGGCTGGCCACCGATGCTCCCGAGCGAACTGAAGTCTCCCGACCTCCTGTTTGTTACTTTCTATATTTTAGTTTCCCTGTGCTCATCATTTTCCGCAGTATATCGATCTTGCCGGTTTCGCATGCCTATCCTCAAGTCTGTTCTTTCGGCACCAAAAATCACCACCCTATTTTAACTCTGAAAAAAAAAATCTGCGTTCGTTGGCGCAGTGAGTTCGCTCTCTCGGCCCGCCTTTGCGCCATCCACATCCACCCCGGGCGGATCGGCCAAGTTCGTCTGCGGGACGGACGACCCGAGCCTGACCGAGGAGACCGGTCGGCTCATCTTCGGTGAGATCGACCTGGAGAACAACACCATCCGTATGGACCCTGCCCAGAACAAATTGCGGTCTGCCGTGTGGCTATCACCACCGGGGCGCTGAATTCAATTGTTTCTTCTTGGACAGGATGGAACTGCACAAGATGGTGCAGCCCGTCCGTGCCATCGAATGGCCACTGGAGGGGCACGTGCTTGTGGCCATGGGGAACTATATCACCCGGTGGTCAATCGACAGCAACTTCTGTCAGCGCGATCCCATTGGTCTGCCGCGCCCGTCTGCCTCACGTGCCGCCTGTGGGAGGAGGAGAGGGGGGAGGGGGGTGATGGAGGAGGAGCAGGAGGCAATGGCCCCAGTCAGCAGCAGCCCATCCCGCGCCCCGTTGTCGCGGTTGGGACCCGACGGCTGATGATCCTCTGTACCCCCCCCGCTCCGCACCCACATCCACACCCACCCACACCCACCCTGCAGCCTGGTTCCCGCAGTGCCACACCCAGCCCATCCGCGAGCTGGCCTCACACCCCACCGAGAAAAATATCTTCCTCTCGTGCGGTCTGCCCCATCCCCCCCCCCCCCCCCCCCCCCGACCCCCCACTCCACCCCACCCCACTCATCCACCCCCACGTCCATGCCCGACTCTTCAACCACGGTGCGTCTTCGCCAACACATATGTCCATACCACCCTCTCAACCACCACACCATAATCACACCCCCCCCCCCCCCCCCCCACCCCCCCTCCACCATCACCCATCCCCACCCACCCACCCACCCAACCAGCCTGCGACGGGTCGGTATGTCAGCTGGACATGGAGCGGGACCCGAGCCCGGTCTACCTGCCCCAGTGGTCGGGCCCGCACTACCTGGCCCAGGACGAGTCGGTGGGCTCCGTCCGCTGGTGTACCGGCACCGCACGTCTGTCGCTGTACCGGCCGAGGCCCCCGGGATGATCATTCCAAGCAGCATCAACATCCACATCGTCATCAACAATCAGCATCCAGTCATCACCAAGCAATCAGCGGCAGCATCCAAGCATCAGCATCCAAGCATTCCAAGCAGCATCATCCAAGCATCATCAACCGCCAGTCATCACCAGCAGAAGTGACAAGGAAAACAGTGCTGTGCTGTCCACCCAGCTTCCAAGACTCGAACCGGCCCGCTTAGCTCAGAATGGCAGAGCGCTAGACTCTTAATCTGGTCGTGGGTTCAACTCCCACAGCGGGCGTTTTTTGGGTTTGTTTCTGTTTTTGGCATTGGGCTGCCTTGAAGGATTTCAGCCCTGCTTCTGTCAGACATCACTGGGGCTGTAGATCACTTGGTAGATCGTCCGCATGGCATGCGGGAGGCAAGGGGATCGATACCCCTCAGCTCCATCTTATTATTTTTTTCCACTCTCACAGTGGGGGACTCGTTCAGCCTGACCACGGACGAGGGCTTCTTCCGGCTCGTGGACCGGCGCACGTGGCGCGACTCGCTGATCTTCGACTGCGGCGCTGAGGTTCGCACCTTGGTTGTGCTGTAGGTGGCCGGTGTGTGCCATCATCATCATCATCATCCAATCATCATCAGCCAGCATCAGCCGGCATCACCATCCATCCAATCATCGTCCCTTCCACCCACCGCCCCCCTGCAGGTCTTCACCCACCTTCAGCTGACCGACCACGAGTTCCTGCTGGGTCTCTCGTCCGGTGTCTTCCACCATCTGGACACCCGGGCCATGCGGCGCGACCTCAGCAGTCCCTCCATGTCCCCCGCCAGCTCCCCGGCAGCCGCCCCACCCGGCCCGCCGCAGCCTCCCTCGCCCCTGTCCATCCCGGCGATGGCCACCGCCGCCGCCGTGCCCCCGCCGGCCCTCCTCAGGCCCTCGCCAATCGGCCTCGGGATGATGGCGGCGCCACCGCAGGCCCCGTCCGTTCTTCTCCCCTGGGTGTCGTTGGTGGGGTTGTTGATGATGTTGATTTGCTGCGGTTGATGCTGTTGTTGATGCTGCTGTTTTGATGTTGCTGCTGCTGCTGCTACTGTTGCTGTTGCTGTTGTTGCTGTTGTTGCTGATGTTGATGCTGTTGTTGATGTTGATGCTGCTGCTGTTGCTGTTGTTGCTGATGCTGTTGTTGCTCCTGTTGATGCTGCTGCTGTTGATGTTGCTGCTGTTGATGTTGCTGCTGCTGTTGGATTTCAATCCTCTGACCCCCCCACCCATCCACCGACCCACCCCCCTTGCAGGTCGCCCTTCCTCGGTCCCAATATGTCCCATTCTCAGGTCCGCAGCAGCACAAACCGTCCCCTCGCCCCCCGGCTCGCACCCTGTGCCCGCACCCACGCTCACTCCCACCTCCCCACCGCCCCACCCCCCCTCTCCGCGCTCTCCGCTCTCTCGGGCACTGCGCCCGGCTCACAGCCCGGCTCTCCGATGACGGTCGTGGTGACGACCCCCGTCGTGACCGGCACCAGCCCGGCCCCCATCCCCGGGTCGCCCCTGCCGCCCCTCAGTGTCTCCTCAATCGCGGGCGCCCTGCCCCAGCCCGTCCCGCTGCTTAACCCCGGGATGATCGGGCCCGCATGCACAACCCAGCAGCCCGCGGTGGTGGCCCGCGCCCTGTCGGATGGGGTCGGAGTGGCCACGGCCGCACCCGCCCCGGCAACAGCCACACCCGTCCCTGCGCCAGCTGAGCGGTTGCCTCTTGGGTCTGCACCTTTTTCCAATTGTGTTTTTCCGGGGGGACTCAGTGGCCTATCTCTTTGGTGGCTATCACACCCACAGGATTGTGCAGCGGTACCTCAACCCCACCGGAGTCGTGGGCGACCTGCGGCAGCGCGGCAACCTCATCACATGCACGGGCAAAGGGTCTGTCGCCGCGCGCGTCGAAATCACCAGGAGGTGATGTCGACCTTCGTTCTCACAATGTGTGTACAGCCTTTCCTTCTGGAGTCTGGCCGGCCCTTCCGCGGCGAGCGCCAACAGCAGGTTGTCCCCAGTGTCTGTCTCCCCCCCGATCTAGATAATCATGCATTCTTTGAAAATTGTAGGGTCAACTATTTTTGCGATGCGACGACGTCCAAAACTGAAGGTGATTTCCTCGATGACCATCATTTCGCCATGACCGACGGTACGGGCAAGTTGTGGATTGTGCAATGTTAAGCCGGATAAGTGTGCGGCTGTGTGGCCCGCTGTTCTGAGGGGTTTTTTTCCCTTGTAACTTGTATTATCTTCAGGCTTTTTTTGGGTTGAGCGCCTCACCCAGAACACCTTCTGGGGGATGTGTTGTTATTTCGACGTGTTCGATCATCGTGTTTTTCGTTGAAGTCTCTCTTGTTCGGATTCCTACGAGCAACATCGACTTTTGTTCGAAGTGCGCCTGATTCGAGTTGGATTTGTTCCAAATTTCAGCCGAAAAGTCGAATCGTTCGGCAGAGGATTATCTCGTTGACCACGGCTCTCTTGGCCTTTATGCAACAGGAACAGGCCCCTCCACAGATGTCCCAGCTGCCCCAGATGCCCCAGATGCCACCGCACACTGGCATGATGCCCCCGACCCATCGACCTCCCAATTCCGTGAAGCTTTTTGTTGGCCAAGGTTTGAACTCTCTTCGGCACCACTCGACATGCTTTCTTGTGGGCAGTTCCCAAAACTCTTGATGAGGCGGCCTTGAAACCTATCTTCGACGAGTTTGGCCAGGTCCTTCCCGACTTTGCCGCCGCCTTCCTGCACCGTTCCATCTTTTTCAATAGGTCATTGAGGTGGCTGTGATCCGCGACCGCACCACAGGTGCACACCGTGGATGTTGCTTCGTTATTTACGCCACTCGCCCAGAGGCTGACGCTTGCATTGCTTCCCTGCATAACAAGCGCATCCTTCCTCCGGTCCGGCACTCCTGGTTTCACTTTCTCCTATGACCGCTTGGATCTTCGACAGAATTTGAACGCACTTCAGTGCAAGTTTGCCCAGGGTGAGATTGAGCGTCTTGATTTTAAACTTTTCGTTGGGCAGCTCCCCCGGACCATGACAGAGGATGCGCTGAAGGAACTCTTTTCCCCCTATGGATCGATTCTGGAGGTCTGCTTCCGGGTTCTTACATCATCATCTCATCCCCATTCCTTTGTAAAATCGGTTGGCACCCGACTACAATAGGTTGCCATTCTGCGGAGCCCTCATAATGAGTCGAAGGGTTGTGGTTTTGTGCGGTTCTCTTCCCGTGAGGAGGCCGATGCTGCGATTGCGGCACTCAACCAGACACGTCTTGAAGGGAACCCCACTCCACTCATTGTGAAGTTCGCCGACACGGAGAAGGAAAAGTCCCGGAAGCGTATGATCACCTCCCTCCAGATGCACCTGCTGCAAGCCCAACAATGGGGCCTCCTGGCCCCTCAACTGGCGCGGGTCTGTGTTGTCGAAGCATCACCGCACAGCAACACTCACGCGTATTCTGTCCTTCTTTTTCACGGGCAGCTTTCGATTGGTTCTACCCTGCCCCCGGCACCCACCGGCCCGTCGACCTTCCCCCCGGCCGCCGCCGCCGCCGCCCAAGGTTTCCCCCAGATGAGCCTGGCCCAGCTTGCCGCCCTGGCCCCCATGCTGCAGCCCGCGAGCCCCGTGTGCGGGCGTCCTCAGCCGGGATTCCCCGCCGGCATTGTCCCGCAGCTGCAGCAGCAGCAGCCGCAACAGCAGCAGCGCATCGCCCCCTCGTCGCCCCGTCTGCCCTCTTTCCCCGTCTCTCCTGTTTCGACTGACCCCCCCACTAGCGCAAGCCCCCGTCCAGCCTGGCGCGTTCTCAGCACCCCTGCAGCCCATTCGGGGGGCAGGTGCCACCCAGGAGGTCCGTGCCCCGGTCACAACACAAACACACCGCACACACATTGTTCCCCCGTTCACCCCCGACTTGTCCCCTCCAACATTTTCCGTCCCACTTCTGCTTCTGTACAACAACACACACGCACACCCATAGTTGAGAGAGACCCTTCCTGTCCGATCGATCAGCCCCTCTGCTCCGCACAGGCACACAGACGCACACACAGCGCCACGGCTTCTTGTCCCTCCTCCTCCCTTCAGGGCCCGGCCGGTGCGAACTGCTTCATCTATCACATCCCGCCCGAGTTCACCGATAACGACCTGGCGGCCATCTTCGTGCCCTTCGGCCCCTTGATCTCGGCCAAGATCTACACCGACAAGATGACCGGCCTCAGCCGCGGCTTCGGTCCGTCCCCACATCAGCCTCACCTTGTTTTCTTCACCCCGCGGGGGGAATGCTCGTTGAGTCATGTGTTTTTTTTCTTTCTCCCGGCCGCCGCGGATGTTTCATTTTTGCCTCCGGCCCACGCACGTCTCCCCACCCTCATCGGCCACCCCCCTTTCTTCCTTTCGGCTGGGGACGCAGGGTTTGTGAGCTACGAGCTGCCCGAGTCGGCCCAGGCGGCCATCGCCAACATGAACGGCTTCCAGATCGGCAACAAGCGCCTCAAAGTCCAGCTCAAGCGCCCCTCGGCCTCCTCCGGCTCCATCTCGGCCGCTGCCGCTGCCGCTGCCGCTGCCGCCGCGGGTGTCGTCTTCCAGCACCCCAGCGCCGCCCAGATGCAGATGCAGAACGTGCAGGCCGCCGCCGCCGCCGCCGCCGCCGGGGCCATGCGTCAGCAGCAGCAACAGCAACAGCAGCAGCAACAGGGGATGCAGCAGGTCATGCCGGGGATGCAGGCCGGACCCCAGATGATGGTCAACTCGTTCGGCTACCCCATCCAGCAGGCCCAGCCCTTCCCCACCTACAACTAAGCCCCCCCAGCACGCACGCACACGCACGCCCCCCGTTCTGCCCGGCACGGTGCCGGCCGGTTGGCCGAACGCGCCGCCAACCCCCGCCCCGCTGCCCGCACGACCGAAGCCCAACATCGTATGAGACCGAGATCGATCGCCTGAGCGCCTGTGCTGCCATCATTGTCCCCCCTTTTGTTTGGGGGAATTTTCCATGTCGGTGTTGCTGTTTCGTCCCCTTTTGTCCCCCCACCACGCTGTAGAGGCGGCACGTGCGCCCCCGCCCGCCCGTTATTTTTCTCCATGAGGTGTTGTCTGTCCCGTTGTGCCCGCCCGCCCGTCCCTCCGCCACCACCACCCACCCCGTCCTCCTGAGCACCGCGGGGCGCTTTGCCCGCCTTTTCTCTTCCCCCAATCCGGCGCCTCGCCTCTTCCAGCGCTCCCCCTCTGGTCGACTCCTCCCCCCCAACCCGCACATTGCTCGTGTGCCGGTCTTCGTTTTTCCGTGGCCGCCCCCGTCTGTCTGTCTGTCTGCTGTCTGTCTCCATCCCCTCCCCCCCTGATCTTGATCGGACCCTTGCATTCCTCCCGGTGGGTCGCGTCATGCGCTGCCTTCGGGTCCCATGCAAGGGGCGAGCCCGTCTACGCTCCCCGCCTCCGCCCTCCACCCCTGTCCGCGCCCCCGTCCTGCCCCCAGTGCGCTTCGCCCATCGCCGTTTTGCGCCTGCATGTCGTCGTCCTGTCTTCCCGTTTGACGCCCCATCCCCCCCGTTTCATTTCATTTCATTCTCCTCCCCCCGCCGCCGATGCCCTGATGCGATGGTTTTTTCCTTTTGGCCACTTGTCGCCCCCCATGCCCCTCGCTGGCCGCCCACGCCCATGAAGCCTTCCTTTCGCACGCACGCGCGCGCGCGCGCACACACACACACACACCCCTCACCGTTATGAGTCCCATCGTCGTCGTTCGCTGCTCCTTTCGGCGGTTCCCGCCCCATCCCCCCCCCCCCCAGGCATTCCCCTGCGCCCAGCGCGCTGGGGTCCACCCGCGTCCGTGTCCTCCCCCCCATGACGTTTCCGTCTCCCAACCCGCCTCTCCCGACCTGCCTCTCCCTCTCTCCTCGCTCGCTCGCGTCTGTGTCTTCCGTCCCTCCCCCCCACGCGGGTCACATTCGAGCCATTCGGGAATATCGGGGGGGGAGGGGCTGTTTCATTTCGTTTTCCTTGTTGGTTATGTTCATTTTTTTTTTCCCCCGACACTCCCCCCCGTTTTCCTTTGCACGTCCCCCTCCTCATTCCCTCCCCCCTTGTTGGGCCTGTGCTGGGGGGGCTTATGGGGAGGCTTTGATCTTGAATGATGGGTCACTCAAGGGTGGAATGGGTGGTGGTGTGGTGGGGGTGGTGCCGAGCCGGTAATCCCCTTTTCATCGAGCGGCACGCACGCATTGCACGCATAATCTGCCCCTCCCCCCCTCCCCCTTGCAATCATTCAAACGGGTGTAACGGCGGCCGAGTCCGCGGTGGTGGGTGGCTTCGGATCTCGCTCTCTCTCTCTCTCTCCTGGCACCTCTGGTTTCCCTTGTTTTTGCCCCTTTTAGATATCTCTCCCCGCCCTGGGTGTGTGTGTCTGTAGTGCCCCGTCCCTGATGCCCTGTTTTGCCCGCTGCAGTCTCGGTCGCGTCCCCGAACCAAATTGCCGTCCGTCCAGTCTCTCCGATCCGGTGTCCCCACCTGTCGCCCTGCGTGCCACAGTGCGGACCCCATCCGTCCTTTTCCTTCCTCTTTCAAGCGCAGAAGCACCACCTCCTCCAATGGCCACTCTCTCCCCTCCTCCTTCCTCTCTCTGGCTGCTGCTTTTTTGTTCTCTGTTTTTTTGCGTCCATTGCCGTTTTTTTGTTGTTGTTGTGTTGTTGTTGTTGTTGTTGTCTGTGGTGGGTCCTTCACCCCTCCCTCCACCTTGTGCGCTCCCTTCCGATCGCTCTATATGTGTTTCCCTTCCATCCCCTTGTACCATTCCTGACGCTCATTCCGTTTGATGTTCCCCCTTCCCCCTCGCGGCTCAATGATTGATGTGATTCCCTTTTGGTCCCGCGGTCCGAAAAAGAAAAAACGCCGCATTTTTTCGTACCCTCCGCCGCCACGAAGCCCAGTGGAAAGTGGTGGTGGGAAGAGAAAAAACCACCTTGCCGGAGAAAAAAAAAAAGGGGGGGGGGGGGGGGGGAACGGAATGTGGAGGGCATCATCGAGCTTGAAATTCACTCAATTCGGCGCTGGGTTCCCGGCGAGGATCCCTTTGATAGCTGCAGTTACAAGGTCCCGCCCACGCGATCCTGGAATGTCCTTTTTGTGGATGTCCATAATTTTGCAGGCCCGCGGAGCCGTCATTTCAAGCGTGGCAAACAGCCGGCAGCTTCCCGAGATTTTTTCGAACTAGAAAATTGCTTGGGTCACGACAGAGAACAAAGCACCTTCAGTGTCAAACCTCAACGTGGGCATTCGGAAAGACCGCGTGAACATGATCGGTCAAGTAGGGCACGAAAGGGGCTCCACAAGCGGTGTCCACGATCTTGACTTGGATAGGAGTGGAATCAACGGCAGCGGTGGCCATGGATCTGGGTTGGAGGGTTGATAGGTCGCAAAAAAATGACAGTTTCACATCGCAATTGTCGCAATGACGCTGGGGATTGGTCCACTATCGTTCGCAACTTTGCGCAATTGCGGACACTCCCAGGGCCAGTCTCGTCATCCATGCTTCCCACGAGGAGACTCTTACACAAAATCGACGCCGTAGTTTTCAAACTCATTTTTTTCTTTCGACCTCGAGGGTCCAATCGCCTTCTTTCCTTTCCGAAAGAAGCCTGCGGAAAGAAGCGAAACGAGTTTCGCAAAAAGAAAAAAAAAAAAGAAGGAAAGGAAGAGACGAAGTCTAAACCGACAAAGCGAAATTCATGTGGAGGTCGATTACCCCCTTAATGTACCTAAGAATTGGAAAAACCCCATTTTGACGCCCTTCCGGTCTCCACCACCTCCCACCCGTCCACCGGAGGCCCAACCTGAATTGCGCAGTATAAAGAGGCCGAGTGGGGCTACACACAGGTATCTTGAGTTCCCTCCAAGGGGGGTCGGGGGGATGGTGACACCACACAGAACCATCGAGGGGGCATTTGGTCTGGAGACCAAATGGGTTAGGTCCGTTATAGGATGGGGGGATGCAGCCGTCGGGTCGACGGGGCCGGGGGCCGGGGGAGGAGGAGTGGTGTGCTGAACGCGAGGAGAGTTGGGTCTGCCACTCGGCAGGGTGTCGCGTTTCGAGTCGATCAACCATGTGACCCCCCGGGCGGCCACCTCCCCTTGATGCGAACCCCTCGATGGGGGCGATCCGGAGCGGGCCGCCTCTTTCAACCGTCGCACTCGTGAGCCCTCAGCCCCGAGACCCTGCCGGAGGATCAGTGGCAGATTGCACCCTTCACGAACCCGGACAGGGTCGTGACGATGGGGCAGGGGGTGCGAAAAAGTTGACAGGGGAGGCGAGTTCCGGGCCAGCCTGGGGGCGCGGGCGGGGTGGCCGGGCTTCCCCCGGGCACCGAGGTGAGGGGAGCCTCTAGTGAACGCGCCGACTTGGGGGCATGGGGGCTGGGCGCATCGGGCCAGGAGGCGGGTCTAGTGATGACCAACACCCTTCGGACGACCCCCCAGTATGGCACCGGGGCAAACTCCGAGGGACCCTACAGCGGGGGCCGGGAAGTCAATGGTCTTTTCTCGCAATAATGTAGCAAGGGTGCCTTCCCTCAATGCACCGAGGGTGTTTGGACTCCCCTGCGAAGCACCCGAGCCGCTTCGAGGTCAAAACCTGATATCGCCCATCGATGTCTTGTGTGGTCGCGGGTCGGACTCGATCACCGCGGATCAATTTCACCTTATGTCCGTTCGAGAAGACCACGAGGACGTCCGAACGCCAAGAGAAATTTCCTTTCCGGCCCCTTCGAACCGGCTGAATGGCGGGCGCAACCTTGTCAAAAATTTGAATTTTTCAAAACCTTAGGTACATTAAGGGGTACCTCCAAGGGAAGGGGACGAGAGAAAAACAGAGATCGGCGATCAATCGTCGGAAGAAAACACAACAAGAAGATATAAAAAAAAAAAGGGAAGAAAAGGCCTTTTCTCGTTCCTTTTGTTTCGTGATTTGTTCATGCGTGCGGCCGGCCGATCAAAATACCTTCATTCCGACGAGGACCACAGCCTGCCCGACCCCGGCACGTCCGGCTGATCCTCGTCCTCATGATCGACCACCGTCGATGAGGGTGACGACCCGACATCGAAGGGGGGGGGCGATGGGGTACGGCGGGCCAGGGGCGGGGGTGGTGGGGGCAGGGGGAGCCGACTCAGGGTGGTGGGGTCGAGAGGGGGGATGTCGACGAGGGGGCCGGGGGTGGATCCAACCGGGGAAGAAGGGCCGACAGGATGGCCGGGGGAGGTAGGGAGAGCGAGAGTTGATGGAGGGAGAGCGACCGCGGCACTGCGAGCGGGGGGGGGAGGGGATGATTGGATGATTGGATGATGAGGATGAGGATGATTGGAGGAGTGGATGATGATGATGATGATGATGATGATTGGATGATGATGATTGGATGATTGGATGATTGGATGATTGGATGATTGGATGATTGGATGATTGATTTGGGTGATGTTTGGATGATCATGATGATGTTGATTGGATGATTGGATGATGTTTGGATGATGATGATTGGGGGAACGATGAATGATGATGATGATTGGGTGATGATGTTGATTGGATGACCATCATCATCACCCAGTCCACCACCACCACCACCACCACCACCACCACCACCACACCACCACCACCACCACCATCATCATCATCATCATCATCATCATCATCATCATCATCATCATCATCATCATCATCATCATCATCATCATCATCATCAATCATCATCATCATCCAATCATCCAATCATCATCATCATCATCATCATCATCATCATCCAATCATCATCCAATCATCATCCAATCATCATCCAATCATCATCCAATCATCATCACACGCAAGGCGCTCCCACGGACCAGGCTGGACGCGACATGGTGTGATCGACCACGGTGGGGACCATGGGGGCAGAGTCGACCTCCCCCCGGCGCCAGCCGCCCGGCCTGCCTCCCCCCGATGGGTCGACGGGGCCGGGGTGATCACGGGATCCGAGGCGGAGGTTACCCCGCTTGACGAGGTGGTCGTGGGGGCGACGGATGGCGGGCGCGAGGAGACCGCGCCGGGCGGTCGGGGTGAGGAAGACGATGAAGCACAGGACGGTGGCGGGGGATGGTGATGATGATGGTCGTGATGACCTCCCAACCCCATTCGGCATGTGGACAAGGCCAGGGCCAGAAATTCGGGTGCCCCCGGGGATGACAAGTCCAGGTCATCATCATCGTCCGCACCCCCGGGCGGAGCCACCAGCGGCAGGTCATGATGATGTTGATGTTGATGTTGATGATGTTGATGATGATCAGGGCGGGGGTGTGGTTGTTGTTGTTGGTCATCATCACCCCCCATGCTCGGGTCCACCCCGCGACCGTCATCATCACCATCACCGTCATCAGCCTCCCGGCTGTTGACAGCACACATCCCACCACCACCACCACCACCACCACCACCACCACCGCCGCCGCCGCCGCCGCCACCGCCGCCGCCACCACCACCACCACGTGCCAGGCGCCCGACACGGGGCGAGGTCACCACCGCCACCCGCCAACCCTCATCACCACCAGCACCAGCACCGCCATCCCTGCCCTGTCCAGACCCGTGCCCACCACCACCACCACCGCCGCCGCCGCCACCACCCACCCCGCTCGGCTGGCGCCCCACAGCACTGGGAGGCAGGGCCACCCAGGCCAGCGGGTCGGCCCCGTAGGCGGGCGGGTCACTCGGGTACGCTGGAACCGGCAACGCGACCGGTGAATCCGCAGTACTGGTTTCACCATCACCACCACCACTGCCACCACCGCCAGCTGCGCAGCTGTGCGGACGCCTCAGCTCCACCTCGTCGGCGGGCGGCGGGGACCGGTGGGGCCAGCGGGCCAGCGGGTAGACGCGGCCGGTGGTGCCGGGGTGGCGCAGAGTGCGTTGGCGTTGGCGCCGGGTGATGACGGCGGCCACGAGGCTGGCCAGGGTCGCGAGGATGGTCGACCCGCAGAAGGTCAGGCCGACAATCAGGCCGACTGGTGGGTGGTGGGTGGGTGGTGGTGGTGGGGAGAGGAGGGGGGGAGGGGGGGAGGGGGTAGAGATGAGATGCGGAGTGGAGGGTGATGATGATGATTGGATGATGATGATGATGATGATGATGATGATGATGATGATGATGATGATGATGATGATGATGATGATGATGATGATGATGATGATGATGATGATGATGATGATGATGATGATGATGATGATGATGATTGGATGCTGCTGATTGGATGCTGCTGATTGGATGATGAACGACTGGATGATGATGATTGGGCGATGACGATTGGGAGATGATGAAGAAGATTGATTGGATGATGATGATGATGATGATGATGATGATGATGATGATGATGATGATGATGATGATGATGATGATGATGATGATGATGATGCTGATGATGCTGATGATGCTGATGATGATGTTGTTGTTGTTGTTGTTGTTGTTGTCGATGATGATGATTGGATGATGATTGGATGATGATGACATACGCGGACACGGACCCGGGACGGATGGCGGCCCGCGGCCCGTCGATGACGCCTGGGGGATGACGGCATCGATGGCCAGCCGATAGAGGGTCGTCTCGGTCCCGTCCGATGAGACACACGCGACGGTGACCAAGTTGGGTCCGCGCACAAGCGGCACCCAGCGTTCCGTCCGGATCTGGCCGTTGATCCGAACCGCACTCGAGGAGACCTGAGTGGTGATGGTGATGGTGATGATGATGCGGATGATGGTGATGATGATGATGATGATGGCTGGATGATGATGATGATGATGATGATGATGATGATGATGATGATGATGATGATGATGATGATGATGATGATGATGATGATGATGATTGGATCTGGCCGTTGATCCGAACCGCACTCGAGGAGACCTGAGTGGTGATGGTGATGGTGATGATGATGCGGATGATGATGATGATGATGATCGGATGATGATGACGATGCTGATGATGCTGATGATGATTGGATCTGGCCGTTGAGCCGAACCGCACTCGAGAGGGTGGTGTGGCGGTGGCGGTGGTGGCGATGCTGATGATGTGGGTGGAGCAAAGGGACTGATCAATCGGATGATGGTGATGATGATTGCTGAATGCTGATGGCGGGACCTTCTTGACGGCCTGCACGATCTGATGATGATGATGCTGAGGATGTTGATGATGCTGAGGATGATGCTGATGATGATGCTGATGATACTACTGATGATGATGCTGATGATACTACTGATGATGATGCTGATGGCAGGACCTTCTTAACGGCCTGCACGAGCATAATATCGCTGATGATATGCTTGCATGATGATTGGATGATGATGATGATTGCATGATGATGATGATTGGATGATGATTGATGCTGATGCTGATGCTGATGGCGGTGGGACCTTCTTGACGGCCTGCACGAGCACGGTATCGCTGGGGACGGTGGCCGTGTACGAGAGCACATCCGGTTGGAAGGGCGGGCTCAGGGACCCCAGCGAGAGGGTCACGTTGGCCAGGGCGGCCACGTCCCAGGAGACTGCGGGGTAACAGGCATAGAGGGAGGAGACGTGATGATGGTGGTGGTGATGATGGTGATGATGGTGATGATGGTGATGATGGTGATGGTGGTGATGGTGATGATGATGATGATGATGATTGGATGATGATTGGATGATCAACTACCAGGCACTCGCTCGGCACCCGCACATCCTGGCCCCCGCAAACCTGCCCCTCCGTGCCGTCCGTCCGCCCCCTCACACCGGCGATATCGCCTCCCCCCCCCCATGATTGGATGATGATGATGATGATGATGATGATGATGATGATGATGATGATGATGATGATGATGATGATGATGATGATGATGATGATGATGACAAGTCAGGTGAGCTCGTTACGCTTTCAATCGGGTGACTATCTCCCCGGGGAAGGGTTGACCTGGAGTCGACCGCGACCACCCTGCGGTGATATGGCAGGGTGGCCGGAACGACTGGTGAGGTCGCCGTCCTTCCCCGACCCGTTTGAAATTTCGACCTTGGTGGCTATCCCCCCGGGGAAGGGTCGATCGGCGGCCGGTCCCGACCACGGTTCGCTGGATTTATGGGTCCCTCCAGCGAACAGTGAGGTCGCCGTGCTTCCCCGACCTGTTTGAAATTTTGACCTTGGTGGCTATCCCCCCGGGGAAGGGTTGACCTGGGGGCCACCACGACCACGGTTCGCTGGATTTATGGGTCCCTCCAGCGAACAGTGAGGTCGCCATCCTTCCCCGACCCGTTTGAGCCTGTCTGAAATTTCGACCTTGGTGGCTCTCCCCCCGGGGAAGGGTTGACCTGGAGTCGATCGCGACCACCCTGCGATGATAGGGCAAGGTGGCCCGAACGACTGGTGAGGTCGCCATCCTTCCCCGACCCGTTTGAGCCTGTTTGAATTTTCGACCTTGGTGGCTATCCCCCCGGGGAAGGGTTGCCCTGGGGCCACCACGACCCCGCTTCTAAACATATGTTGGGGTCCCCGAACGACTGGTGAGGTCGCCATCCTTCTCCGACCATTTTGAAATTTGACATGATCCCATAATATTTTGGATCGTGTCCCAAAATTTTTTGGAGGTGCCTCCCAAGTAGGGTATATCAGGGGCACCCCCCTTGGGGGACTTGTGAAGATGGGGTCGGAGGGGCCGAAGGGCCGAAAAGCCGAAATGCCGCAAGACACAGTAGGCTTAGTAGACCTGGTAGGCTCTCATGCGCCTGTGGCGCCCAGGCTGCGTCCGGTCCCACCTTCAGGTGCGATCGTTGTCCGGACAACACTGTTGCGAAAATGTTGCGAAATCGGTGCGAAATCGGTGCGAAACATGGTAGCGCTCTCTGGCCTCTGCCCTTGATGCCAAGCCCGCAGCCGCCCGAACCCGCTTGGAGACCCGAAGCACAATGGCCCGCCCGGTCAAGGTTGGCGATCCCCCGATGAATGCCCCTACCATCCCGGCCTTGCGACGGGTTCTCGGGTGCTGGTCCACGGTGACCTGGACCGCTCGGACAGCTGGCCGGACCCCACTCCAACAACACGGTGCGCTCTCCAGGATACCACTGTGGCCTGTGGACGTCCCCGCAGTGCTGCGGTAAGCCGGTCCCGAACACATAGGGTGTGATGACGGCTGCACTCTCCCCCTGGCAAATGGCGTGTTGCCCCTAAGTTGGCAAAAGTCCGACGGCATGAGGACTAAAAATACCAACTGCCGTAGGGTCGGGTCGGTGCCGGGGGGAGAGCCCTGGGATTTTACAGATTTTTGGAAGGCCACCCTCCCTCCAGTCCCTGTTTCGGTATTTATATATGAATGATGATGATGATGATGATGATGATGATGATGATGATTGGATGATGATTGGATGATGATGATGATGATGATGATGATGATGATGATGATGATGATGATGATGATGATGATGATGATGATGATGATGATGATGATGATGATGATGATGATGATGATGATGATGATGATGATGATGATGATGGTTGGATGATGATGATGATGATGATGATGATGATGATGATGATGATGATGATGATGATGATGATGATGATGATGATGATGATGATGATGATGATGATGATGATGATGATGATGATGATGATGATGACTGGATGATGATGATGATGATGATGATGATGATGATGATGATGATGATTGGATGATGATGATGATGATGATGATGATGATGATGATGATGATGATGATGATGATGATTGGATGATGATGATGATGATGATGGCTGGATGATGATGATTGGGATGATGATGATGATGATGATGATTGGATGATGATGATGATGCTGATGATGATGATGATGATTGGATGATGATGATGATGACTGGATGATGATGATGATGATGATGATGATGATGATGATGATGATGATGATGATGATGATGATGATGATGATGATGATGATGATGATGATGATGATGATGATGATGATGATGATGATGATGATGATGATGCTGATGCTGATGATGAAGATGATGATGATGATGATGAGGAGGAGGAGGCTCCTTGGGGGGCCGTGATGTCAAAGGGGTGCGCGGGGGAAACCGGACATTGGTACAGGTAGCGGAGCCCACTGACACTCACGGCCACGGCCGAGGCAGCGTGCACCTCGACAAGCCCGCTGACGGTCGAGGGGCCCGTGCGGCACAGCACCGTATCACTATAAAAAAAGAAGTGGGGGAAAAATATTTCCTCGATGCCGGGACTCGAACCCGGGTCGCATGGGTGAAAACCATAAATCCTAACCTGCTAGACTACATCGAGAAGTTGGGAGAATCGACAGGGTGGGCAACACCAGAGGCCCCTTTCCCATGGTTGTTGTCGACAGATTTTCTTTCAAAAAATGAGCACCCCTCCACTGACCCCCCCATTCCTGTTGAATTTTAAAATTTATCATTTTTAATTTTAATATGACACACACACACACACACACACACACACACACACACCTCCCCCCTCCCCTTCCCCTGTTTTCTTCGGGAAACACCCAACGCGCCCCGGACCTGGCGACCCACTCGATGGCCGCGCAGGGCACGTCACCCATCCAGATGCCCGTCAGGTCGCCCGGGCTCAGCCCAAACCAGCCGCGCAGGGTCACGAGCGCGCCCCCATCGGCCGGTCCCGCGGGCTGCAGAGTGGACGGCAGGGCAGCGTCATCGGGGCTGCCGGGGGAAAAAAAGACGAACCGATGATGATGATGATGATTGTGGTGGTGCGAGGAAGGAAGGGAGGACGGACCGGGTGGAGACGGGGGCAGGACCGGCGACAAAGTAGGGCCGGTCCAGCGGCGGGAGGAGGGGGGACATCGGGTTGGCCGGGGTCAGCTCCTCGGCCGAGTCCACCCGGGGAACTGAAAAAAAAAGAAAAATAAGAAGATGGAGCTGAGGGGTATCGATCCCCTTGCCTCCCGCATGCCATGCGGACGATCTACCAAGTGATCTACAGCCCCATTGGTGCTCATCTAAAAGAAGAAGCATGACCGAAATCCTTGGACAGCCATAGACAAATCCAAATCCAACCAAAAAACGCCCGCTGTGGGAGTTGAACCCACGACCACTAGATTAAGAGTCTAGCGCTCTGCCATTCTGAGCTAAGCGGGCCGGTGATGAGCAGATAACCCATCTGCATGCTGTGAACACCTTTCTCACTACTCATTCTGTCTTTCTTCTTCGAAGTTGTTTTTGGGAGAGTGGTCACGGCTGGGGTGGGACGGACTGGTGAATGCGGCCTGGGCGACACACCCGCCCTCGCAGCTGGTGTTCAAGTAGGGGCTCCCCGCCTCACAGATCACAGGCACCAGGCCCGCTAGTGGGGGGGGGGGGGTAAGGACGACAGGCGGGGAAGAATGACTGGTGTGTGCCCGTCCCATCAGCATATCCCGACCTGCCCCAGCACATCGCCAGCACCAGCCCGCGGCTGGCCTGACACCGGCCCTCGGTGCATTCGATGCTGGACACGGTCTGGCGGTAGGTCAGCGCGTCCTCGCCGTTGCCCTGCACCAGGGTGCTCTGCAGGTCCAGGGTGCAGTTCTGGCAGTAGACCGCGCCGCCCTGGCTCCTGGGGTGCCCCGCGGGGGGTGGCGTGGGATGGGCAGGGGGAGGGGGAGGGGGAGGTGGTGAGTAGACCACGCCACCCTGGCTCCTGCGCCGTGTGGGGTGGGATGGGAGGGGGAGCGGAGGGAGCGGTCGGGGGCCAGCGCCCAGCCAGTCATCATCAGCCATCAACATCAACATCAACATCATCAACATCAACATCAACATCATCATCATCCAGCCATCAACATCAACATCAACATCATCATCATCCAGCCATCAACATCAACATCATTAACATCATCAACATCATCATCAACATCATCATCCAGCCATCAACATCAACATCACATCATCATCAACATCCAGCCATCAACATCATCAACATCCAGCCATCAACATCAACATCAACATCAACATCAACATCCAGCCATCAACATCAACATCATCATCATCCAGCCATCAACATCAACATCATCAACATCCAGCCATCAACATCATCAACATCAACATCAACATCATCCAGCCATCAACATCATCCAGCCATCAACATCAACATCAACATCAACATCCAGTCATCATCCAGTCATCATCCAGTCATCATCCAGTCATCATCCAGTCATCATCCTCAACATCAACAACATCATCCAGCCATCAACATCAACATCAACATCAACATCATCATCATCATCATCATCATCATCATCATCATCATCATCATCCCTTCATCATCCTTCGTCATCATCCATCCGTCATCATCACCATCATGACCGACCTGACAATGCCCCACTCGAAGTTACTCGAAGTTCTGAGGGGCACACCTTTATCATCATCATCAGAGACATGCCATCCTCATCCTCATCCTCATCCTCATCATCATCCTCATCATCCACTTCATCAACATCATCCAATCAACATCATCCGATCATCATCATCATCATCATCATCATCATCATCATCATCATCATCATCATCATCATCATCATCATCATCATCATCATCATCATCATCATCATCATCATCATCATCATCATCATCATCATCCAATCATCCAATCATCCAATCATCATCATCCAAACATCATCATCCAATCATCATCATCCAATCATCATCAAGACCGACCTGACAAGATCCCAGTCGAAGTTCTGCAGGGGCACGGCCCGGTTGCCCAGGATGCGCGAGCGGGTGGCCACCAGGGCACTGGCGTTGCGCATGAAGGCCCCATACGCAGAGCCCCGTTGGTCTGGACGGTGGTCTGGGTTGGGCGGAGGAGGAGGAGGAGGAGGAGGAGAAGAAGAAGACGATGATGATGATGATAATGATAAACGGATGTGTGCCGTGAGTTGAGTGCACCCAAACACCCAATCATCATCATCATCATCATCATCATCATCATCATCCAATCATCATCATCCAATCATCATCATCATCATCATCATCATCATCATCATCATCATCATCATCATCATCAACATCATCAACATCATCAACATCATCATCCAATCATCAACATCAACATCAACATCAGCATCGATCATCATCATCATCATCATCATCATCATCAAATACACAGCATGTCTCTCTCTCATCATCATCATCATCATCCAATCATCATCATCATCAACATCATCATCATCCAACCATCATCCAACCATCATCCAATCATCATCATCATCATCCAATCATCATCCAATCATCATCATCATCCAATCATCCTCATCGGCCAATCATCATCATCATCATCCAATCATCCTCATCCTCATCATCATCCTCATCATCCTCATCATCCTCATCATCATCATCATCATCACACCCACCGCAGGCACATCAGGGGGCCAGCAGACAGACCTCCTCGAGGACGATGGCCACCCAGCTGCCCAGCCCCTGGACGGCCCCGCCGCAGCACCATGTCATGGTGTTCAACGACCAGACGTGGTTATCGGACAACAGACAGCGCACCAGGTTGATGCGCAGAGGGCCGTTGTCCCCGTATGCCGGGTCATCGGTGGTGCTCTCGGCAAAGATGGCCCCGCCGTGCTCGGCACTGGAAGGATGATGATCGGATGATGATGATGATGATGATGATGATGATGATGATGATGATGATGATGATGATGATGATGATGATGATGCTGATGCTGATTGGATGCTGATTGGATGCTGCTGCTGCTGCTGCTGCTGCTTTGACAACACCAGACCTGTTTGCCACGAACTGCGAGTCGGTGATGTTGATCGGGGGCGTGTCCATCTGGCCATGGGCATAGATGGCACCCCCCGAGGGCTGCCACTCCAGCCAGATCATGCTTGGGTTGAGCAGGGCCGTGTTGTGCACGAATCGGGTGCTGGCGATGGTCAGACTGCCGTCGTCGAAGAAGATTGCACCGCCTGTTGGGTGGGGTGGGGTGGGATGGGGGGGGGGGGGGTGCGTGCGTGCGAGGGACGATTGGATGATGATGATTGGATGATGATGATTGGATGATGATTGATTGGATGATGGGGATGATGGGGATGATGATGCTGACGATGATGATGACGACGGGTGCGCGGGGTGGTGGGCGACAGTAACAATTCAGGACACAAACCGCTTCAAGAAGGAGCAAAGAAACCTGGGCCAGTGTATCACCGGAACGGGTGGGGTGCGTGTCTGTCCCTTGTGAAAAACACATCATCGGGCTACTGGCCAAATTGGATAAGGCACCTGACTACGGATCAGGAGACTGCAGGTTCGAGTCCTGCGTAGCTCGACCTAATTTTTCCACGAGCGTCCTTGCGAGCGAAGACGCCCTCTCCCCTGCGCGCTCGCGCTGTGGGGAAATCCGAAACTGGCTGTGATCCAAAGAAAGGCACGTGGTGGAGGGAGATTGGTCAAAATTCGATCGCCAACGACCCGGCGATGATGATGATGTCCAGCAGCACACGAAACGCCTCCGAGTGCTTGGGACGAGCGGGAAAACAAACTTATGGGAGACACTAATCTGCCGCATCATCGTTCGTTCATCAACGCCTCGTCGCGTGGCGGCCTCCAATGGAATCGTTCTCATCAGGCGGGGGGGGTGGTGCAGAAGGGTGGAACGGACCATCAAAGGCCAGGTTGTCCTCAAACAGGCACCCGATCATGGTCACGACCGCCTCGGCCGTGTAGTACATCGCCAGGGCCCCGCCGTAGTTGCCAATGTTCCGCAGAAACTCGCAGCTGCGCCGGGGTGAAGAAAAAGACGAGAGCGATTTGAATCATCATCATCATCATCATCCCTCACCATCCCAGAATCATCATCACCATCACCATCATCATCATCATCATCATCATCATCATCACCATCATCATCATCATCATCATCAATCATCATCATCAATCATCATCATCATCATCATCATCATCATCATCATCATCATCATCATCATCATCATATATCACCATCACCATCACCATCATCCCTCACCATCCAGAATCATCACCATCAACCATCATCATCACCATCATCGATGGACGGGCGGACCGGACGAGGGTCAGGTCGGCCAAGTCGATGAGCACGGCGCCCCCGTATGCGTCGTACGTCCAGCCGTCGTAGGTGACAGTCCCCACGGCAATGTTGGATTCGAACACAATCCAGGGCGACCACGTGCGGGTAGGGGTAGTTGAACTCGTCCCCCTCAATGTGAATGGCAGCGCCTGATGGGGGGGTGTCGGCGGACAGGACAGCCAGCGGCAGGATGATGATGATGATGATGATGATGATGATGATGATGATGATGATGATGATGATGATGATGATGATGATGATGATGATGATGATGATGATGATGATGATGATGATGATGATGATGATGATGATGATGATGATGATGATGATTGATGATGATGATGATGATGATGATGATGATGATGATGATGATGATTGGATGATGATGATTGGATGATGATGATTGGATGATGATGGTGGATGATGATGAGTGGATGATGAGTGGATGATGAGTGGATGATGAGTAAGTGGAATGGTGATTGGATGATGATTGGATGATGATGCTGATGCTGATGCTGCTGATGCTGCTGATGCTGCTGATGATGATGATGATTGGATGATTGGATGATTAGATGATGATTGGATGATGATGATTCGGGTGAAGAATGTGTTGGTGCTGATGCAGCTGATTGGATGATCTGCTCATCGATGTATGGCTGGGGGGGTGGGGCATCACCACGGACCGTCGTTGCCCGTCAGGTGGGCATGCGTCAGGGTCACGCCGCGCAGGGTCACGTGCATGATACCGAATCTGCAACGACAGCAATGACATCACATCCCGTGCGAAGTGAGACATGCATGATGGCAAAGCGGACCCACGTCGACAGACAGTGAGAGCAGAGACAATCACATCATCCAGACGGGACAATTCGGACCCACACAAGCATCAACATGACAGGACTGTGCCCGAGCTACCGTTAGCCAGGCGTCATTGGACACAGAGAGAGACGGACAGAGGGAAAACGGGCAGGCGGGAGAGGAGAGTCGTTCAGACAGACAGACAAAAACACACAACAAAGGGGAGGGGGTGGGCAGGCTGCACCGCCAATGGGCCGGCCGGGCAGACAGCCAAAAACACAGAACAGACAGCACAGACAGCACAGACAGACAGCACACAGACAGACAGCACACAGACAGACAACACAGCCAGACAGCACAGCCAGGCACAGACAGACAGCAAACCAAAGGCAGCAATTCAGGGAAACGGAGGGTCAGGAGACGGGAGCTGTCGCCACCATCGCGATCAAATGCCTCTGTGGACAGACGGACAGACAGACACACAGACAAACCCCATCGAGTGGAAAACGGACGGTCAGGAGGCGGGAGCTGTAGTCACCATCGATCAACGTGTCGTTGGCCGACCCACGCCCGTGGCGGGTGCCGTAGAGCGAGCGAATCTCAATGGGGGTCGAGTCGGCCAGCAGTGCCGGGTGGTGCACCAGGTGGGTCCCTGGGCTGAGGTAGAACTGGGGAGGGCAGTGAAGGAGATGGTCGGGAACACCAGATGATGTACCCAGGGGTGACAGAGCAGGGACAGACACAGACAGACAGACAGACAGACAGACAGACAGACAGACAGACAGACAGAGACAGACAGACAGAGACAGACAGACAGACAGAGACAGACAGACAGACAGACAGACAGACAGACAGACAGACAGACAGACAGCACAGACAGCACAGACAGACAGCACAGACAGACAGACAGACAGACAGACAGACAGACAGACAGACAGACAGACAGACAGACAGACAGACAGACAGACAGACAGACAGACAGACAGACAGACAGACAGACAGAGACAGCGCATACAAGCAGAGGCAGAGGCAGAGGCAGAGAGGCAGAGGCAGAGGCAGAGGCAGGCCAGCCAGCCTGCGGCTGTCTCTGTCTCTGTGTCTGTCTGTCTGTCTCCTGCCTGCCTGCCTCTCTGCCTGCCTGTCCTGTCTGTCTGTCTGTCTGTCTG
>JAPMOS010000005.1:1055014-1099988 GCA_027972325.1 Paratrimastix pyriformis
GCATGGGATGGGGGGCCGGGCACACAAGGCCTGAAAAAATCCCCGTCAATCCGGGCCCAGCACTGGTGGTCGCACACCGCACACAACATCACACACAATGGGGAGGGCCGACGACGCAAGGCAATCGGGGGGGGGGGGGGGACGGACACAAAGCTGAAATCCCCGTCGATCCGGGCCCAGCACTGGTCGCACCGCACGACCCGGGCGTCCCCGGGGTCGCCCAGAATCTCCAGCGACTCGCGGGCGCCGCCCGCCGGGCCGGCCGAGTTGAAGTCGAGCGGGGCCGGGGTCGCCAGGAAGGACGCGTCGCCGTCGTGGTCCTGGGGGTGAGGAGGATGATTGGATGATTGGATGATGATGATGATGATGATGATTGGATGATGACGATGATGACGATGACGATGATGATGATGATGACGATGATGATGATGATGATGATGATGATGATGACGATGATTGGATGATGACGATGATTGGATGATGATGATGATTGGATGATGATGATGCTGATGCTGATGATGATGATGATGATGATGATGATGATGATGATGATGATGATGATGATTGGGTGATGATGATGATTGGGTGATGATGATGATTGGGCGATGATGATGATTGGGCGATGATGATTGGGCGATGATGATGATGATGATGAGGAGGAGGAGGATCATGTCCCCTCCACCATCACCATCACCACCTTGTCATCGCAACCTTGTCATCACCGCCCCATGGGTATGCAGTCCTCCTCCAGGGTCAACATCCCCCCCCCCAGCCCCCAAAACGTCATCACCCCCACGGGGTCATACCGACCTCCTGGTTTGCGCCGCTTCCAAGCGCCAGCTGACACATCCACGGAGGCAGCGAGTTCTCCGCAAGCGCGCGGGCCACCTGGGGGTACTGGACCTGCAGGGAGGTCGACCCGAGGTTCGGTCGACTCTCTTCGGCGGCCTGGAGCAGGCTCGCCAGAGTGGATCGGCGCAGGACAGTCACCTCCACCCCGGCAGAAGTGACCAGCTCCTAATTCGTTTGGAGAGGGTCAGGGCGTGATTTGTGTTGGTGAAAGAACAGACCTCCTCCGCCACCGGAATCGTTTCCATCACAACCATCGCGGGGGTCTTGACAAGGATGGTCTTCACAAGTCCGCGAATCAGCTGGTCGTTCGCACAGCGGTGCCTTCCCTGGAGGCTGGTCGCAATGGCCCCTGGAATGAGGCGTCTCTGGACGGCATCCCATTGGGGGCAGGAATGAGGAGCAATCTTCGTTGGAGGGGACTGAGAATAAATCAGTGTGATGATTGTTGCGTTGCTTGGGCACTCGACGCGGAGCGACGGGCCCACAGGATCGAGATCAACCGTATGAGGGGCGAGGACCGTCTGCACCGATTGAAAAACAAATCTGTCGTCGTTACGGTTATAGGAGATCTGTATTGGTGGCCCAGAGCCGGTGACGGTCAGGGCCGCAGCGAGGAGGAGCAATACAAAAAAACGCCCTCCGCGATGCAGCATAGTCGGTTCGACCCCGTCTTGCTGACCCCGTTGGCCGGAAAATGGTCTCCACAGTTGATGTTGTTATATTGACGCGATTCGTTGTTGATAGTCTAAAAAGTCGAGAACTCTCCCTTTGGACGATGCCCCAACGCTGGCTTGCATGCCGGTCGAAATCCTGTTGATGATTGTGGAGTCCTCCGACTACCCGCTGCTCGCCTACCTGCAGTTCTTGGGTCTTTGTCATACCACCCGTGTGGCCATTCGTGGGTCTCCTCGCCAGCTCGCCTTCGACGATTCCACCTTTGGGCAATGCGATGAAGCTGTCGAAGCCAACGTCGTCACACCCGACGCCCTGGCAGCCATTGTTGGCCCTTGCGTCCACCTGGTGAAGCTTTCCTTTCCCACGCACACGCCCACTTTTTCCATGAAGCGCCGCCGTGGCAAAGACGCCTCACCGACCCCGGTCTTCTCCTGGGTGGACGAGGCCTTCGCGGGCCACAGCCAACTGGCTGCCCTCGAGCTCCTCGTTGATGAGTCGCTTTTTTCGGCCCTCTCACGCATCTTGAGCCATCTGACCGGCCTCAAGGATCTCAACCTGACCCTGAACACCGGCCGCTCCCTCGGTCAGCCCAACCCGGCGGTGTTGTTGGCTGCCGCACCGCCAGGCCTCCGTGCCCTGCGCCTGCGGGTTCTTCGGCGGACCTCTGAAGGGGAGTCCATCATCAGCAACCTCACCCGGATCGATTTTTCGAAGGTCTTCGACACCTTTGCCTGCCTGGAGCGGCTCGAATTGACCTCGTGCCCGCCGGCAGCCAGTCTGCGGCCCCTCGCCGGTCAACTGACCGGCCTCACTTTGGTCGGTGGGGATGTCGACGAGTTGACCAAGGTTGGTTTCTGCCGGCTGGCCGATCTGAACCTCACCATGGTCAACCCCGACCCCGACGACATCGCAAAACTGTTGGCCGCGAACCAGTCCACCCTGCAGTCCCTCGCCTTGGATATAGAATTGTGGGACGAGGTCCCCTTCACGCGTCTGATAGCCTCTTTGGATGGGCTGCCCCGGTTGACCAGCTTCGAGTACCACAAGTTGTACGGGGCCCGACCTGAAGAATTCGCAGCCCTGTCGCCCGGACTCGTCGACCGTCTGGAGCGGCTCGTCCTCAACATCGACATCGCCCCGCCCGTCACCATCGCCAGCACCCGGCTCCGTGTCCTGCGCCTCTCGTCCTCGTTGTTGCGGGAATCCTCTGCCGACGATGATTCCTCCCTGTCCGATGAGAGTTCCGGTGGCTATTCCCCCCGCAGTGATGACATGTCTTCCTACGATTCGCTCCGGTCCGACGACGGACCCGGGGATGCCATCCCCCCCAAAAAACCTGTCCGGACCCCGGACGATGCTGCCGCCAGAACCCACCCCCACGGCGGTGCCATGCCTCACGCCGGACCCGCCTTGATCCTGGACTGTCCCGCCCTGGTGGAGCTTGCCCTGCCCCGGGAGACCTCCGGTCCCGGGAGGCTCGTCTTGCGGTGCCCCCAGCTGTGCTCCCTCGAGGGCCTGACGGACGGGGTGGACCTGAGCCGCTCGGCTGCCATGCCCGCCCTCACGCGGGCCCTCCAGGCCTCCCCACAGGCGATGCAGCCCATTTGGTTGGGGCAATTGCTGGCCGGGCGGCCCTGCCCCAGGCTCCGCGAGCTCGTGATCTGCCACAACATCAACACGAGGGCACCCCCGCCCCCCATGCTCCAGCAGATTCTGGGCATGGGCTCCCTGACCCGGCTCGAGATGGGCCTGCAATCGCTCGTCGGGTTCCCCGGGCAGCTCCCCGGGCAGCTCCGGCATCTGGTGGCCACCCTCAGTGGCCGCAAGTCGCCGAATGGGCTGCGGGTGGATGCGGCCTGCCTCAGGACGCTCATCCTGCGTGGGGGCCCCGATCTGGCTGACCTAGTCATCGGCTGCTGCCCGGCCCTGGTGTCCCTCCGCCTCGAGATGCCCCGTCTGCGCTCCGTCAGCCTCGCTCCTGGGGCCGGCCCCTCCCTGCGCAGCCTGGTCATTGCCGCAGGATTGAATCAGTTTGGGGACACGTGCGGTAACCTCCCGCTGGACCCGACCCGGTTGGTCGCCCTCCTGGAGCACCCCGCGGCGGCTCACCTGCGCCGCGTCGTCTTGCCCGAGATGCACAAGGTGGTTCCTGCGGCCACGCCGTTTTTCTGGCCCCGGCTGGCCGAGGCCCTGCGTCGGCTTCCCTGTCTGACCGACCTTGAGCTGGTGCGATTGCCGCCCAGCCCGAACCCGCTCCCACTGACGTGCCCCCGCCTCAGACGGCTGGCCATCCGGCAACGAGCCCGGTTCCCGGCCCCAAAGAAGGCCATCGCATTGGTGCTCGATTGCCCCATGCTGGAAGAGCTCCGGGTTCCATGTCGAGAGTTCCGGGCGACCTGCAGCCCGGGTACACAGCCCCGCGTCATCGACAACAGCGAGTGAAGGCTGCCGACTCGCTGCCAGCCTTCCAACCCCCTCGCTTCACCATCTTCCCTCCTCCCTGTTCATCTTCGCCTCCTCCAACTTGCCCGTCACGCTTCCTCGAGGTGGTGGGGAACGAAAGGTTCGTCTCTCTTTCCACCGAGGGTGGTGCGCAACATGCTGTGTCTTTGCGAGGCTCATACGAAGAGAAACGTTACTTTCTCGGCGCAAGAGAACAAGCTTGCAGATGTACCAACCTCCGCCTGGGATTTTTCTTGGCCATCGTTGCGGCATTTCACCCGCGCAAATTCGGTGCGATGAAAAATTCCCACATTCACTCGACGACATCCACTCGACGCAAATTCCCACAATTTGTTCGCAGAGAAACGTTCAATTCGAAGGCTATTCTGTCAGCAATTCAAACCAGCTCAATCCCCCATTTTATATTCTCAACAGCCGGATTTGAGGATGAGAGCACTTGTGCTGCTCCTCGCTCTCGCGGCATACCTGGTTTCTGGCCGTTCAAATCCACCAATACAAATAGTTTTTAGCCCGGACGACGATCAATTTATTTTTCAGACTGTCCACACCACCTTGGCCCCTCATACAGTGGATTTCGATGCCGCGGGGGCTTCGCTGCGTATTGAGGCCCCGTCCAATAAAGGAACCATCAAATTGTGGTGCGACTCGAGTCCCGTCGAGCACGACGACGCCGAGCTCTGCCCCAGATCATTACGTCTCATCGGCCCCGGGGTGTCCTTGCTGGCCAGCCAAGGACGTTTGATCTGTGGCGACGGGGAACCTGTGCGGTCGTTTGTTACTCGGGTGGTGGATTCCACCCCTGGGTTCTTGGTACTCGAGGTGATTCCGGCCCTGGAGCGTGTCTGTGTCTCCACCGCCCTGGTTTTCACCACCACAATAAACCCGGCCGCCGGGTTTCTTCTTCTCATTCAGGATCTCTACGTGCCAAGCGGATTCGAGATGGACATTGTCCGATCCGCTACCATCGCCCAGATGGTTCGGGATTGGCAGGCGGCCGCTTCCAACACCCCCACCAACACCACCACCACCACCACCGCCGCCAACCCCGCCCCTCACTCCGCCACCACCGCATCCTCCTCCCCAGCCCCGCCACCCCTCGGCGCCCGCTTCTCCCTCGCCGCCCGCGCGCTGGCCGAGGCGAGCCAGGCGCTGGTCCAGTGGGCACACAACGCCACCCTTCCGCCCTCCATTCGCCTCATGCGGCTGCCCACCACCACCCGAGTCTCCACACCTCTGGCCAACCCCATCAGCATCCGCTCGCCCGCCCGCCCGCCGCACCACACCACCACCACCGCCACCGCCGCCACCACCACCACCACCGCCGCCGCCACCACCGCCGCCGGCCATCCCGCGCGGACCAGCGGCGCCTCGCATCAGGACCCGGGCCTCTTCAGTAGCACGTGGCTTCTCGATGAGCGCAGCGCCAACTACGACCGGACCACGGGCCGGGCGGCCTCCCCCAAGAATTTTGTGGGCGAGGGGGCGGACGACACCAGGTGGGTCGTCTGCAGGGACTGCTGGGCCCGGCTGACGGATGTCGAGTTCACCTTTCGGTCGGTGGGGCCGGCAGGGCCACCTCTCGCGCGCTCTCTTTCTCTCTCACACAGATTCATATCAAACGCCCTCCACAGGGGATTCCTTCGCCCACGGGTGCAGTGACATTCGTGCTGTCTCGACTGCCTCTCTGGTTTTTGTTTTCCCGTTACTGCTTTCCCTCTTTCCTCCACACACACAGATTCCCGGAAAAGGGACACGGAGAAAGACCGAAATCACCCATGAAGAAAAAACCTCTCAATTTTTCAATTTCAAAAATCTGAAACTCGGCGCCTGTGTCGATCACCCCTCCCCCTCCCCCTCCCCCTCCCCCCCCGTGTGTCATGCTGAATGTTGATCTTCCCTCGCACCTCCCCACCCACCCTCCGCCAGGTTCGCAACGGCCCAGGGGCTGCCCTCTTTCGGGGTGATGACCCTCTCGGGCCAGCTTGCAGTCTGTCAGCATCAACACCCACCCCACCACCACCCCCACCACTCCACCCCACCCCCACCACCCACCCCCACAAATGAGGGAGGAGTGTGCGTGCCGCGGACTATTTGGCTGCTTCGATACGGCCGATGGTGACTTTCTTCATCATCAAATGCGCTCAAGTGGGTTTTGTTATGGGACAAGGTGCCCCCCTCCCCTCCCCCCACACCCACACACATGTTCCACCCCCCTCCCCTCCCTCCCTCCCTCCCTCCAAAACAATATCCCGTCATCATTTTTCACTCCGCCCCTCGTGTGATCGATATCGATCGCGGGGTAGATGTCCCTCTCCCTGGAGGCCTCAGTCCAGGCCCAAACAAACCTGCTGCCCAGCCGCCAGTCCCTGGTGCGGCTACCGCTGCTGGGCGCCCCGCCCCACTTCACCGTCTTCGATGAGACGGTCGAGCTGGCCCCGTACCTCGACTTCGGGCTGGGCCTGGCCATCAAGACATCCGTCTGTCATGCCCCTCCCCTTGATGATGGTGATGATTGGATGATGATGATTGGATGATGATGATTGGGTGATGGTGATGATTGGGTGATGATGGGATGATTTGGGTGATGGTGATGATGATTGGATGATGATGAAGATGAGAGGCATGCTGTGTATTTGATGATGATGATGATGATGATGATGCCTGGATGATGATGATGATGATGATGATGATGATGATGATGATGATGATGCCTGGATGATGATGATGATGATTGGATGATGATGATTGGATGATGATGATGATGATGATGATGATGATGATGATGATGATGATGATGATGATGATGATGATGATGAAGATGAGAGGCATGCTGCGTATTTGATGATGCACGCTCACATCCATCTTTGTGTCCCCACCACTTTCCTCTCTCCTCGGCGGGGCAGTCTCCCCTCCGCTTCGCCACCTCCCTCCGTGCCGCCGGCCCGGTGACCCTGGGCCTCTCATACACCCGCGATACGGGCTTTGTGCCACACACCTGGGCCCAGCTTTCCATCACGGCCGCCCGGCCGGCCTTCTCCCAGCGGGCCGAGGCCAGCCTGCAGTGGCTGCTGTATATGCGAAGCGGTGTTGAGATTGGCACCACCAGCCGGACGATTGTCAAGACCTGGTCCGAGGTGCGCGTCCGGGCGGACGGTCTGTGGGCGTGTTGGCCCGTTCTGCCACCCCCCCACCCCCCACGCACACGCACCGCATGCCGCCAGGTTGGTCTCTTCGACACGCCGCAACCCCTTCTGTACTCCCACCACCACCACGCCATCTCTTCGAACCTCTCTGCCTGTTATTTTCAGGGCCCCCGTTCTTTCTGACCCTTTGTGAGCCACATACAGACACATACAGACGCATACTGACACATACAGACGCATACTGACACATACAGACGCATACTGACACATGCAGACACATACTGACACATACTGACACATACTGACACATACTGACGCATACTGACACATGCAGATACATACTGACACATACTGACACATACTGACACATACTGACACATACAGGCACATGCAGACACATACTGACACATACTGACACATACTGACACATACTGACACATACTGACACATACTGACACATACTGACACATACAGACACATACAGACACATACAGACACATACAGACAGACACATGCAGGCACATGCAGGCACATGCAGACACATACTGACACATACAGTCCCTACCATAAATACTTGGACAAAAGATGGGCGCACTCCCCCCCCACGGATCCAGAATCGGGGCATGCCAACCCTGTTGGCTGGTCGACAACACACCCCCATTCTGTCGTCTGGTCAGTATCGGGTCGGGCATCCATTTGGCTCGAGCACAGCCTGACATCAGTCGGACATTGAAAAAAAGGCCTGAAAAAAATCGGCCGCTATCAGCTTCCCCCACTCGAACCATGTCCACTTCCCCAGGGTGGCCTCAGATCGGGGGTTGTGGGTGACCACCCGACCCGTGATGGTCTTTCGCACACCCTCGATGGGGTTGAGGTCCGGTGGCTGGGGTGGCTGGATGACCCTGGTGATGTTTTTGTCATTGGGCACTTTGAGGCACACTTTTGCATTGTGCTTTGTGTGGTGCTTCTGCTGGTGATCCGCATGGCGGGGACCCAAGGGGCGGGCAGAAGGGGCCAGGACCTCTTTCAGGACCCGCAGGTCCATGGTGGCCTCCGGGTCCTCAGCGAACAGGAAGAGCTGAGTCTTTCCCCTGAAAGAGATCCCCACCCAGGCATGCACCTTGAGCGGATGTGTGCATATCTCGTGCTGTCCTGTCTCGGGCAGCCACGCCACAAACTCGGCGCTTGCGGGGGCCAGTCACGTGTGTGGTCTTGTCGTGAACCACCACCTTGCCCCGGTCGGAGTCCTTTTCTGGGTGTGTGGATTCGAGTCAATTTCGCCGGTGGACCTCCGTGGGAGGGCGTGTTTTGGTTTGTCACATCAACCGGAGGCCAGCCCCATGGAGAAGACGGCTCACAGTCATGGATCTGGTGGCCCACCGTCTTTGCTTGCGAACCCAATTCACCAATTGCGGGAGGTTCTCCGTCTTGGCGCATTGTTCGCGGCGGATGGTGGACTCGTGGAATGAATTCTTGTCTGTCCTAGGGGAGCTCCGACAGCAGGCGCAGGATGGGGATGCCTCCAAGTGAGAGTGGGGTGTGGGGTGGGTGTGCTGCCGGCAATCCGGCTGACTGTCTTTCCCTGTCGCAGAAGGGCTCGGGTTTGTCGACCGATTTCCGTGAGTCACTTTCACCCATCCCATGTCATTCCTATAAACCCTGGGCCCGCCCAACAAATTATGGGACACAAAATGGGGTGGTCTTCTCCAACCAGTGATGGAAGAAGGTCGAACCGGGGAGGCCCGGATCACACCCCGGTGGGCCGTCTGTCTGTCCAAGTATTTATGAGAGGGACTGTACTGACACATACAGACACATACGACTGCAGACACATACAGACACATACTGACACATACAAACACATACAAACACATACAGACCCATACAGACCCACCTACCGCCCCCCACCACACGCACGCACGGCAGCGACCGGGGCCTACCAAAACATCGGCGCCAAGTGCCCCCCGAGCCACCTGCTTGCCGGGATGCACGCGAGCCTCGAGGCCGAGTCGATGTATCACCTGGTGCACATCACTGAGCAGGTTGGATGGCCGCCCCGGCCCCCCCCAGCCCCACCCCTCCACCAAATCTGTGGTGGTGATGCCTGGTGTCGAGAGAATATGTGCCCCCACACACACACACACACACCACGGGTGCAGTGACATTCGTGCTGTCTCTTCTACCTCTCTGGTTTTTGTTTTATTTTCCCGTTACTTCGTTCCTTCTTTACACGACACACACACACACACCAGTACCATGGAATCCGGCCCCATGATGGTTGCGGGGGTGATGCTGCTGCGACTGTGTTGTTGTTTTGGTGGTGCTGGGTGCTGGGTGCTGGTGCTGGTGCGTCATCGGGTGGGCTGTTTGTTCTTGGTTTTGTCGGTCGCAGGACCAGCACACGGAACCCGTCCAACTTGCCAGCTGGGAGCTCCTGGCGCCCACATGCCTCCCGCCCGATTCGGCAGCTCACCAAAACACGGCCCCGACAACAGCGGCCCGTGAAGCCCCGACCCCGACAAGCCATCACCACCCAGCCGGTCCGCTCGGCACTTTTTTTGCGCACAATTGTTTTCAGCGGATGTTATGCAGCGTTGAGCATATTGATTGGGGCTGTAGATCACTTGGTAGATCGTCCGCATGGCATGCGGGAGGCAAGGGGATCGAAACCCCTCAGCTCCATCTGATTTTCTTTTTCTGTCCAGCCGAAGAGCCGGCCCTGCTCGCGGCGGGGCGCCGCTACGGCCTGGGGGGCTATACGCTCGCTAAGGACCAGCCCTTCTGTGGTCCGTCATTGCCCTCTCGTGTGAAGAAACTCAGCTCCCCTTCTGATGGACCCACACACAGGTCCCACGATCGAAACGCGCTTCATCTGCGGTTACTCGACCGTCCTGCCGGTGATGGTCTTCGAGCGGACGGTCGCGAGGGAGGAGGCGGGCAACGTGACGGTGGCCCTGGGGTGGGCCCTTCGTCCGGACATCAAGAACGGGATCCTGGCCGCCTCGATCAATGGCGGTCTGCGATATTTTTTTTTTTTTGGACGTCCCATAATTTTTCCTGCCGCTCGCTGACCTCAAAGGGACGCCCCGAAGCCGACAAATTCATACAGACCTTGCTTGGCCAGAAGCGCGATCACACAGGCGCTGGGCCCTGTTGCGAGTAGCTCGAAAGGGCCGCTTGCGGCAGGTGATTACCCTTCGGGGTAACGCTCAAGCATAATGTTTGGTTGTGGTGTTGGTAGCGTTCGCGCTCCTCACCCGTTCAATCCCCGGCTCCCCCCCGAATAGTTTCGTTCTTGAAAATAGCTGTCTCCTCAGCTTCCTTCAACAACTCTGGGTCGATCGTCAGAAGCAAGATGATGGGCGACAGAGAGTCCCCCTGCTTGACCCCGGCTCCATGGGATTGTTGTCCGAGCCTCCGGCATCACGTGCTTGGCCCATGGAATGGGGCATTGCAACACCCCGTGCGCACGAAGAGCCCCCCCCCCCCCCCCCCGGACACAGCGACACCCAGTGACCCAGTGCGAGTCAACGAGCTGCGAAAACTACGTGGGGTTCGTTGCGTTGAAGACGACGCAGTTGCCCACGCCCTGTTAACAACTTTTGAAAATAAAAATGGAGAGGAGACGGAGGGAGGGAGGGAGGGAGGGACGGAGAGAGGGAATGGGAGGAAGGTACGAAATGCATAACAGCGAACGGCAAACAACCTCAAATTCTCCACTCAGAAATGTGCACAACAAAAGCGGGGGGACGGAGGGAGGAGGAAGAAAGCCCATATAGAGGGAGGAATTGATCTGTGCTGTGTACGGCTTCAGGAGTAGTAGGACATTGATGGCTCGCTGTGGGGAACGGGGGCAACAACGAGAGAAAAATTCGGGGTCGAACGGTCGTGAAGTGAATCAAACTGCAGACCCGTCGCGTTCCTCGGTCCTCTCCCTCATCTTCTGGGAGAGGTATGTCTGCGAATAGGAGGCAAAAGAGTTGTACTGGTCTACAAGCGGTGTCAGCCATCATCCCAAAAGAGCGGCAGACCGAGGAGCTTCTCCTCCAAAATGTGGTCGTACTCTCCACGGACACGTTGGTCTCGGTCAGCGATGAGCTTCTTCATCATCTCTCGAACATCATTTAAAGAGAGGACAGGTTCGTCAGGATTCAGTTGACGAGTTTGGTGGCGAGCCCGGACATGACGGGGCAGATAACGGGTGACATCATCGTCTATGAACAGCAATCGTTGGAGCCCTCAGATAACGGAAAGAAAAAGAGTCGCAAAGCAGACCAGGAGGAGGGACTGGAAATGGGCTCTCGAAATTTTGGTGATACCGGGCCATCGCGAGAGCGAAAGAGTTCACCCCTTGTCCGGTGGGCGGAGACATCCCAATAGCCTCGGTTCGGACACGTTTTGTAATCGTGTTGAGTGGAGAAACGGGTGCCGGCGAGGGGGACGAAGGCGGGAAAGGTGAGAAGCGAGGCGATGAAGATTCTACGGCGGCACTGGCTGGATTGCTGGCAGGAGCCCATGGAAGTTGGTCAGGGTTATGGCGCTTCGTGTGGCAAACTTGGAGCATTGGTTTCAAGGATTGCAGAGCCGCAAACGTTCCGGACTTGGCTTGATTTGACCGAGTGCTGTGACCGAGGGGTTTTGCCGACTCGTGGGCCGTTCACCTTTTGTTGTGCGGGCGAATCTTGTTTTTTGCGTCTCCTCTTTTTGTTGTTCCCGTTGAGCGCCCATCCGCCTTCCCAATAAAAACCGCTTGTGACCTGTCCCGTTTCTCTCATGCGCCGGATTGATTAGATTCCGCCTTCACTTCCTCGCTCCTTGCTCCACGCCATAAAAAGGAAACACCATCACCTCAACTTTGGACTGCGTCCCATTGTTGAGTCTGCGATCCGACACACAACATGTTGGCATGATTGGAAAAAGGGTGTCTTGGACGATCAGGAACGCCAACCTCCTGTGGGGCGGGGCGGGCGGGGGGGGGGGGGGGGGGGGGGGGGGGGGGGGGATGCTATTTGAGACTGGATCAGCCCGGCGAAGCTGAAAGAAGAGGGATGGGAGTTGCAAGGGGGGTTCAACCTTGCCGACACAGACGCACTGCCACACCAGCAGCAGCAAGAGCAGCCACAGTCAGAGAAGAGAGAGAGAGAACTGCCCCCCACGTCAGAACGCGTCTTCATGGGGGCAGAGGGGGGGCAGAGGGGGCAGGGAGAAGGGGAGGGGGGACGGGAAGAAAGGGTTGGGAAAAAAAAAAAAAAATGCCGAGTCCCTCCCAAACTGGGCGGGATGGGTGTGTGGCAGGCCACACAGACACACGATGGAGAGCGGGGGGTGGTTATTGGGGTGGGGGGGATGGAGGGGAGTAGAGACAAGAAAGTGCATCACCATCATCATCATCGCCTCGTGATGCTCTCGCCAGCTCCCTGCTGCTGCTGCTGCTGCTGCTGCTGCTGCTGGGCGGGGGTCACCCGTGGCTCGGGGATGACCGAGCGCGGGACGCTGGCAGGGGTGCAGGTCTCGGTGCCCATGATCATGCTGGCGAAGAGCCGGTGCAGTCCGCTGTGCTGGATGCAGGCCTGGAGGGGAAGGGGAGGGAGGGGGGGGGGGGTGGTTGTCGTCGTGAGCACGACAGCGGGAAAGGGGACGGGCAAATCCACACGAAGATTGGGGAGATGATGATGATGATGACGACGACGACGACGAGATGATGATGATGATGATGATGATGATGATGACGACGACGAGATGATGATGCTGATGATGATGATGATGATGATGATGATGACGATGATGATGATGATGACGGACCGCGCCCCCGCCCCGGGTGCGTTGGCTGTCCATCCGGTTGATGTCGCCGATGCACACCCAGTCGGCATGCACGGCGATGCCCCACTTGCTGTGGTCGTTGGTCTCGTGCCACGTCTGGCCGGCCACCGAGAGGTCCTTCACGTTGAGGCTGTTGAACCGATACTGGGGCGTGCAGAAACTGCCGAACTGTGCAGGCGCAGAGGATGGGGAGTGTGCGTGGGGGGGGCGGGAAGGATGGGCGAGGATGAGGTTGTGCAGAAAGCTGCCGAACTGTGCCAGGTGTAGAGGATGGGGAGGAGTGCGTGATGCGCGGGGGAGAAGGAGAAGCATGGAGAAAGGGGGGGGGGGGGGGGGAGGAAGAAGAGGGGAGGCAGGGATCTCAGACCCATGGGCGCTGGAGCGAACGAGGGAGGCGTCGCCAACGGGGGATGGCGAGAGCGCGGCCCCCCGCGAAACGACCCAACCGGGCAGAGGAGAAATGAGAAGATTACCACCCCCCGATGGTGGTGGTGGTGGTGGGGGGGGGGGAAGTCGACGGGCGGGAGCCACCACCAGACCATCCATGTCTCCCAGAACATATCGGTGTTGAGGTAGGGCTCGATGAGGTCCTCGTCCAGGTACTTGTTCCAGTTGGTGTTCTTCCCAAAGCTAGGACACACACACAAGGGAAGGATGTTTGACCCGAGTGAGGGTGGGGGAAGGGTGGGGGGCAGGTACTTGTTCCAGTTGGTGTTCTTCCCAAGGCTAGGACATACACAACAGACACACACAAGGGAGGAAGGGTCGACGTGGTGGTGGTGAGGGGGGGAGGCGGGTCTTTGTTCGGGGGGGAGGAAGGGGGGGAGGGAGGGGGAGGAGCAGACTGGACAAAGGTGGCCCCGTTGATCGTCTTGAGCTTGGTGACGGAAGACCCGGCATCCTACACCACCATCGCCCCCCAAAAAAAACACGACGGTGAGACTCCAACCCCCCTGCATGGGGTCGGGTCGACCTTCACAAAAGCGTTGCCGAAAGTGGCGGTCATGTTGGGCATCCGTGAGACGAGGCTGGGCGGCATACGGGACTCGTAAAACCAGGGTCGGTGGTACTGCATCTGATAGGCAGCGACCTCGAGCTGGTCCGTGTCTGCAGAACCCGGGTGTGCATGATGATAATGAGATCGTGCGGAGACGAAAGTGTCTGGCAGACCCAGAGAAAGGCAGAGCATGCTCTGACCATAGATCACCTCGTCGATGCGGAAGGAATATCCATCCGCAAGAGCGGGGGGGAAGCGGGGAATACTGCACAGGAGAGAATGTGATGGGACTGTCCACCCAGAAGAGTCAGACCTATGGATCAACCAAAATCCACCATCCCCATCAAATCCAACGACACCCTTGGTGTGTCCATACGTGGACGAAGTGGTGTTGTCCGGGTGTTCATCATTATAGAAACCCACACCCACCGAGGGATTTGAATAAACTTGCTGAACCGTATTGACAAAGGCCCCGCCGGACTTATCGGCGAGTGAATGGGGAGAGAGCTTGAGCATAGAAGTGGTGGAGGTCATGTAAACGTAGGAGGTGCCATCTTTGACGGAATTGGACCCCGTGGTATTCGCGCTTGAAATTCGCGGAAGTTTTATAATAGCCCACCAGTCCACTGTGTGTCCATCTTCGTCGAGACAAGTGAGCCGTCCCGAAGCAAGCCAAAGCAGCGCAAAAGAGAACCAAACGGTAGTTTTGAGCATTTCACCCAACGGGTTATATCCTTACAAGGAACTTTTCAGTGGTTGACATGCCAACTTTACGAGAAGAGTGAAATGACTTTGGGGCAGCCAATCAGAGCCGGAGTGCGCCGGCACAAAACTGCCGCGTCTCATTTCCTGAAAATGGCGTGACGCAATGCTGATAATAGAAACCCTCAAGTCTGCGAATCAAGGCATCTCACCCCTCCACTATCCTTCCCCAGGGCCAATCCTTTGCGCGAACGACTTCGACTACGGCAACAAACTGGTCGCCCTCACTGCCACCCTGACCCCGGGGGATCGGCTCCGGCTGATGGTCATGGTCGACACGACCCCGAGCTGCATACCCTTCGACCTGGTCGCCTTCTTTGTCCCCGATGGTCCGTTAGACGATCGGCATGAGGGACGCTCCCTCCCTCCCTCCCTCCCTCCTCCCTCCCCCCCAACCCATGCGCCGCCATCCTCACCCTATCTTCTCTCGGAAAGCCGAGCCACCAGGGGCCCGCCGCCGCGCCAAAGGGGAACAAAAGGGGAACAAAAGTGAGAAAGAAAAATCACCAAAAAAAAAAAAAAAATACTTCGCTCCCTCTCGCCCCGACGTCGCTCGTCCCCGGTGGATGTGACCCTGGGATCCGGTCTCCATGGGTGTCCGACATCCCATCCCCTTTCCCGCTCTCTCTCGTCATGTATCAATAGCCCCGGTGGAGGTGACCCTGGACCCGGTCCATGGGGTGGATGACATTTACCGGGACCCACCCGGCCCGCTGCGCTCCTTCTACTACGCCATCAGCTCCCGGTTCCCCGTCCCGACCACCGTCCGTCCGGGGCATCACATCAGCATAAGCATCGGCATCCGATCATCAAGCAAATCATCCAATCATCCAATCATCATCCAGTCATCATCATCATCACCATCGCCATCATCATCATCCAATCATCATCATCATCACCCCTCTGCGTCTGCTCCCGGGGCGCTACGTGATTGCGGCTATCCCCGGGGTGACGGACCCCTACCCGGTCCTGGTGCATCATCATCATCATCATCCAGTCATCATCATCCAGTCATCATCATCCAATCATCATCATCCAGTCTTCATCATCCAGTCATCATCATCCAATCATCATCATCCAGTCTTCATCATCCAGTCATCATCATCCAGTCATCATCATCATCATCATCATCACCCTCACCCACTCGCACCATCCCGAGCTATGCGTTGCTCGTTCTGCTGATCCGGCTGCTTTCCCCTGGGGCACACCGCACCACCCCTGTCCCTGTCCCTGTCCAGCATGTCCATGTGTCCCTGTCCCATCCCAGCACCCTGTCCCAGCACCCCTGTCCCAGCACCCCTGTCCCAGCACCCCTGTCCCAGCACCCCTGTCCCAGCACCCCTGTCCCGGCGCCGAATCTTGCAGTCACTCATGATCCCATCCCCATCGCATCTTCCACATCCCCACCCCCACCCCACCCCACCCCTCGTGCCACCGTCCCTTGGCCGGGGCCGCCCTTCTCTCTCTCCCTCCCTCCCCCCTCCTCCCGTGCAGACCTACCAGCGGGCCAACGTGACCCTGGAGGGGCTGACATTCATGCAGGGCCACCAGACCGGCTCCGACGGTCCGTTCGTGATGGAGGGAGGGAGGGAGGGAGGGAGGGATGGAAGGTAGGGAGGGAGAGGGATGGATGGAAGGAAGGGCAACTTTCCACCACCCCCATTCCCATTCCCATTCCCATTGCCATCATGCTCTCGGCAGGCGGGGCACTGTACCTGATCGGGGGCTTCCTGACGGCCCGCGATTGCGTCTTTCAGTCGAACTCGGCCGTGGGGACGCTGGTCTACGATGGATTCCTGCATGACGCCACCGGGGGAGCGGTGGTCGTCGGGTCGGACACCCAGGCCACGTTCACAAAGTCCGCCCCCTCGCTTTTTGTGTGGATGATGATGATGATGATGATGATGATGATGATGATGATGATGATGATGATGATTGGATGATGATGATGACGATGATGATGATGATGACGATGATGATGATGATGATGATGATGATGATGATGATGATGATGATGATGATGATGATGATGATGATGATGATGATGATGATGATGATGATGAGAGAGAGAGACATGCTGTGTATTTGCGAGGGCGCAGGCGACAAGTTCAAGAGAAAGGTTACTCGCGCCTTCGCGCCATGCGTTACACTCCGGGGGGGGCCGGGCCAAATGACCCGTATGGTGGCTCCTCCCGGCCGGGGGTCGCCTGATGGCGGGGCCACCCAGTGATGGGTGTGGGTGTTGGGGGGTGCTCAGGGGTATGTGGGGCGGGTCGAGGGCCCCGGGTGGCCGTCGCGGCGTCAGGGCGCGGGGCCCGCCGCGGCAGCCGCGCCGTTGCGCATGGTCATGAGCGCGAGGGCATCCCGAACCAGAAGGGTCGAGACGGAGGAGAGGGTTCGCTGGAGGTCGGTTCGCGTGGCAGGGGGGTCGGCCGGTGTCAGCCGCGACAGGGCCTGGCATGTGGCCCTGGGCACGGTCCCCCGGGCCGACAGGATCACCGGCACCGCGCGGCAGGGCTGCCCGGTGGCCTCCCTGACGGCCTGGCAGAGGGCGACGTAGTGGGCCGCCTTGGCCGCCGCCTGCGCCGGCCAGTCGTGGGTCTGGCCAGTGATGGCCACGTCGAGCAGCCACCAGGTGCCGTCCGAGCCGCGGGACTGGAGCACCAGGTCGGGGTGCACGTCGCGGAGGGTGGCGGGGAGCTTGGCCAGCAGGGAGGGCGGGAGGGCGGGCGCACGGTTCGTTGCCGACACGCCCATGTAGTGCCGCGTGACCCAGTCGCGTTGCCCGCCGAACCAGGCCCAGAGTCGGCGGACCACCCGGTCGTGGCGGGCCGTGTAGAAGTCGTGGTACCTGCCGCAGCCGGACAGCAGGTGGGCCATGGTCTCGGGGACGCCGTGGCAGAGGGGGCAGGTGGCGTCCACCGGGGGGGCTCCGCCGGCAGATGCCGAGGCCTTCCGCGCGTACCGGCACCGAATGGTTTGCAGGGTGGGGAAGGTGCCGAACAGCAGCCAGACGAGCCGGCGCACCTTCCAGTCGGGGGCCTGCTGGCGCCAGGCGGGCGCGGCCAGCTTCTGCTCGAGGCCGTCCAGGGTGACCCCGAGGGGATCGGCTGCGACGGGGGCCCAGCCGCGGGCCTCCTCCTCGCACTGGAGGGCCTGGCAGAATCCCCGGGCCACCGCGAGCGTGAAGGGCCGGGTGGGGTACGGCAACGGGGCGTCCTTGGGGCCCGAGGGGCGGAAGGGCATCTCCGGCGGGCAGGCCAAGCCCTGTTGGATGGGGGGTGGTGGGCCGGCCTTGTCGGTGGGGGGCGGGGCCGCCGCGGCCTCGCCGGCCAGCCGGTCGGCCTGCAAGTTGCCCCACAGGTGGGGGCAGCCGGGGGCCACCGCGTCCACGTGGGAGGGCACGTGATGGCAGAGGAGGCGTGGCCACCGGGAGACCAGCTCGTCCCGGAGTCGGAGGACCTCCTGCTGCGACTGGGTCAGGCAGGTGGCGCGGCACAGGGCCCCGAGGGCGTACTCGCTGTCCGACAGCAGCAGCACGCACCGGTCTCGGCCGACCCGCTCCCGGCCGAGGAGGTCGATGGCCAGCCGGATGGCCTCGATCTCGGCCTGGGCGTTGCTTGTGGGCCACTGGAGGGTGCGGCGCAACGACAGTGCGCGGCCGTCGGGGTGGATCAGGACCGCGGCGGCGCCCCCGCGGAGCTGGCCCTCCGGGCCGCACTCGAAGGACCCGTCGGTGTAGACCTGGATGGCATCGGCGGGCATGGCGCGGAGGACGTCGACCACTTTCATCAGGCGCAGCTCCTTGCGGCGGGCGGGCTCGGGGTCATTGCCCCCGGCGGCGGGGAACAGTCGGCCACCCCGGATCAGATGGCTGGTCAGTAGCCACCCGCCCTGGCCCCGCGCCAGAGTGAACGAGTGGCGTGTCTGCGCCTCGGCCAGCCACTGCCAGAGGCTGCGTGGGGGTGGGGGCGCCACGGGCCCCTTCTGGTGGGCGGCGGCGGGCGGGTTGCGGGGGTAGCGTGGGTCGGGCGGCGGCCGCCAGGGCCCGGGCTATGGCGTTGGCGCTCCCACTGGGCGATGAACTGGCCGTTGGGGGGCGGGGTGAGGAGCCGGGCGATCAGGCAGAGGTGGGCTTGGCGCAGGGAGGCCTCGATCCTCGGGAGACCCGGGCCTTGGCCGGCCAGGAAGAGGAAGTCGCGCGGGACACCCGGGAAGAAGCGCTTGTCGGTCCTCAGCGGGCGGCCCGTGAGCCATGCGGAGGCGTGCCGGGCCAGGTCGTCCTCAAGGGCGCGGCACTGCTCCGTCGATGGACAAATCGCCGTCATGCCATAGAGTAGCGTCGGGAGGGCCCATTCCCTGACGCACTCGATTTTTGCCAGGGGCGGCAGGGCGCAGGCGTGGATGCGGGCCAGCCGGTCGTTCCAGGAGGCCGTGATGCGCTGGAGGTGGTCGTCCCAGGAGCCGTCGAAGCGCACGGTGTATCCCAGGTAGGTGTAGGTGGTGGTGTCGCCCATGGCCGGGATGGGCTGACCTTGGAGCTGCGGGAGGTAGCCCGGCTGGGCGTGGCCCTTGTCGGCGGCCAGGATGGCGCATTTCTTCGCATTCAGGCGCAGCCGGGCCCAGGCCAGGAAGGCCTCCAGCCTGTCGCAGAGCACCCGCAGGGCCGCGTCGCTGGCGGCGGTCACCACAAGATCGTCGGCAAAGGCCTGGCAGCTGGTGGCGGTGGTGGGGTCCCCGGCCAGGCCGGCACCCAGCGGGCCCAGGGTCGGGTCGGGCAGCTCGAGCCAGCGGAGGAGCGGATCAAGGGCGAGGAGGAACACTACCGGGCTCAGTGAATCGCCTTGTTTGACCCCCCTTTCAAGAGCGATTGGGGGGAGGGGCTCGTTGGGGCGGCCTCGGTCGCAGCAGTCCCGCCAGGTCATGGAGAGCCCCTGGTAGAGCTCAAGGATGGCCGCCTGCAGATGACCGGGGATGCCGGCCAATCTCAGGCCTTTCCGGATGACATACGCTTCCACCGACCCGAAGGCATTCGTCAAATCCAGAAACAGTAGGCGCAGAGGGTCCCCGGCCACCCGCCGGCTCTCCATGGTGGCCAGCAGGGTGCTGACGTGGAGCAACGGGCCGAGCGCAGGCGCGAAGCCGTGCTGAGAGGGGCGAGTCGACCCGGGTGGCCGAGGAAGTCCGTGAGGCGGTGCGCCAGGATGCCGCTGTACAGTTTGGCCAGGACGTCGCACAGGGCCACGTGGCGCCAGCTCGAGACGGCCGTGGGGTCCTTGCCTCGCTTCAGGAGTAGCACGGCCGTGCTCGCGCCAGCGGGCAGGGGTGGACTTGGTCTGCCAGCAGGCGCGGAGGAGGGCCACCAGCGCCAAGGAGAGCCGGGTCCTTGACGAGGTGCTTGAGGGCGTCGACGCCGGCGCCGTCGCTGCCAGGCGCGGTGTGAGGTGCGGCCTTCCCGACCTGGGCAACCACTTCTTGCTCGGAAATGTCGGCCTCGAGGGCCGCCGTCTCGGCCGGGGTGAGGGGCGGGGTTGTCGCTGCCAGGGTCGCCCATGGGATGCCCGGGGTGGGAGGCTCGGGGCCACCAGAGGCGGCCTCGCGGCTGTGGTGCTCGTTGAGCTGTTGCCAGGAGATGGGGCAGGGCGGCCGCTGGGTGTCGCCGGCCAAGGTGGCAAAGAATCTGTGCCTGTTCTTGAAGAACAAAGACAACTGTTGGCGCGCGGCCGTGTGGGCAGCTGCGGTCCGTGTCCGGACTCGGGCCGTGGCCAGGTTCGCCCGGGCTTTGCGCCAGGAGAGAAGGAGGCGCGGGGGTGCGTGATGGGGGCGGCGCGTCGCGTGGCCCAGTGCGCGCAGTCGGATCTGGAGGCGGCGCACCCGCTCGCGGGCGGCCCGCAGCGGCCCCGAGGTGCCGCCGGGCGCGGGGGGCCTGGTGGGGGTGGGGGGCGCCTGGCCGGAGTCCGTTGGGCCAGAACGGGGATGATTGCCTCGAGGATGGCCTCCGGGTCGGTCAGGGTGGCGGCGGCCCGGAGCGAGGCGCACTCCTGGTCGGAGAGCGCGGCTGCCTCGGGCCTGGGAGGGCGGCGCTGTCGGAGGGGGGTGGCTGCTGGGGTTGTCGATGAGGAGCCTCGGCCGGCGGCTGGGGCCTCGGGTGGGAAGGTGTGGAGGAGGGGTCCATGCGTCACCGTGCAACCGGTTACGGCCGTGGCGAGGTTGGTGCGGATCGGGACGACAAGGTGCAGGTGTGCGCGGCGGAGCTTGAGGCGAGCGAGGAGGGAGCAGAGGGCATCTATCGTTTGCGTGACGGTGACGGGTTTGCGGAAGCCGCAGCCAGAGTCCGGGCGGTGAAGAAGGTCCTCCAGTTGACGGATCTGCTCCAGTGGGGCCCCAGCAAGCCGCCAGAAGGTGCCACCGGTGGCCCCGGGTCTGTTGTGCACCACCGGACAGCAGGCCGTTGTGTTGGAGCACCCGGTGGGTGAGGTTGGTTGTTGACCCGATGTAAATGTGACGGCGCCTGTCAGTGAGGAGGTACAAGGTGGGCACGCTGCCCTCCATGCGGGTGTGGTGGAGTGTCCCGGTCGCGCCAGCCGGGGCTGCGGGTGATCGGCTGGAGATGAAGGCAGCTCGTGGCTGCCCGCACCGTGAAGGGCAGCTGGCCAGAGTGTGGTGGTGGTGGTGGTGGTGGTGGTGGTGGTGGTGGTGGTGGTGGTGGTGGTGGTGGTGGTGGTGGTGGTGGTGGTGGTGGTGGTGGTGGTGGTGGTGGTGGTGGTGGTGGTGGTGGTGGTGGTGGTGGTGGCGGCGGCGGCGGCGGTGGGTGGGGACCCGGCGTCGCCTCGGGGCTGTCGGCATCCTCGGGCTTAGCGGCGAAAGGGCGGCCGTCGGCGAGGTCAATTGGGCCATGGACATGTCGTTGGGGAGGAGGACGGTTCCAGGGGGGTACCCCAGGGCCGGCAGGGTGTTTGTTGGGCCTCGCATGCCGGGACGGGGAGGTCGTGGCCGTCTGTTCCCCTGGGGCTGGGGGATGACCGCCTGAACCCAGGCGAGCAGGGGTCTCGTTGGTGGCGGCCGCCCGGCTCTGTGTTGTTCCCCGATCCCGCGGGTCCGCGGGGCCGGTGGATGGTGGGCGGCGCGTGGGAAGTCCGACCCGGCCTGGGGTGCGCGGTTTGCCGTCCGGCCCGGGGGTGTCGGCGGCGGGGCCTCCGCGGAGGGGGTCACTGCTGCTGTGGGAGTGGCCAGTGAGCCGGCTGGTGCGAGGTGCCGGGGGTCCGTGGGATTGTCGCATCCAGGGGGAGGCGAAGCCGGGCGGCCGTGGCGCGAGACCAGGCGACAGGTGCGGTGGAGCTCGTCCGGGCCCTCTCCGCCTCCCCTCGAGAGGCGAAGCCGGCCCAGGCCTGGCCCCGTGGGCCATGACGCGTTGTGGCAGGAGGTGCTGTGAGCTGGGGGATCCCACGGGGGAAGTAGAGTTCGAACAGGCCTCCTCGACCGGTGGCCGACGGGGTGGCGTTCTCAATCGGCAGGCTGGGATCAGAGGGGCGAGGTGGGCGGGGTGGGCGGGCTTCCAGAGGGATGCCAAGACGCTCTGCCGTGCACTTGGCCCAAAGTGCTGGCCGGGTGGCTTCCCTCTTCGCTGCCTCGGCTTCGGACCTGCTCGCGAACACCGCCCACGCCATTCCCCCCGAGTGCCGGACAGACAAGGGCTTGGGGCCCTCGCCCGGCCTGCGACCCCGCGGGAAGAAGACCGTATAGCCGGAGGAAGGGCTGTGCTGCGGGTCGGGGGTTTGCGATTGGGGGGTGCTGGGGGTGGTCTGCTGGGACGCGGGTGGCCGAGCGGGGGGGTCCGGCTGGGTGCTCGACCGGGGAGGAGGGGCGGCTGTGATGATGATGATGATGATGATGATGATGATGATGATGATGATGTTGGTGATGATGTTGGTGATGATGATTGGATGATGATGATTGGATGATGATGATTGGATGATGATGATGATGATGATGATTGGATGATGATGATGTTGATGACCATGATTGGATGACTGGATGTGGGTGTGGCCGTGATGAGGAGTCTGTTTGCATCTTCATCGCCAAATCCGGTGTGATGATCATGTTCATGTTCCCTTCCGCTGGGCGGCTGCATCATCAGGCGGCCACCAACGGGGGCGCGCCATCGCCACTCACATTCGCCTTCCCTCCCTCATCCCCATCCCCCACTTGATGGGCAGCCGGATCTTCAGGCGGAACATGGCCAATCACGTTTCACCTCATCGCTTACCTTCTCCTCCTCCTCCTCCTCCTCCTCCTCCCTCCCCCCCCTCCCTCCCCCCTCCCCGTGATGATGGGCAGCTGCATCTTCAGGCGGAACATGGCAAACAACGGGGGCGCCATCGCCATCTCGGGGGACGGCACCGCGGTGGCCCTGTACGGGTGCCGCTTCGAATCCAACGCCGCCTTCCGCGGTCTGTCAGTGCACATGAGCCAATTATCATCATCCATCATCATCATCAGCATCATCCAATCATCATCATCATCGGCATCATCATCATCATCATCATCATCATCATCATCATCATCATCATCATCATCATCATCATCATCATCATCATCATCATCACCCACCACCATCATCATCATCATCATCATCCAATCATCATCCAATCATCATCATCTCATCCAATCATCATCATCATCATCCAATCATCATCATCACCATCATCACCATCATCACCATCATCATCCCGTTCCATCCTCCCCATCACCCCCAGGCGGTGCGGTCTATCTCGAATCGGGTCGGCTTCACATCGCGGGCTGCCTGTTTGTCAACAACCGGGCCCTGCTCAGGGGCACCCAGGCCGCGGGCGAGGACCGGCCCTCGGGCGGGGCCCTCTTCGTGGGGGCCCAGCTGGGCGTCAAGGGCCTGATCACCGTCCAGGTGGACGACTGCCAATTCACGGAGAACACGTCTGTGTGTGTGTGTGTGGGGGGGGGGGGGGGGGGGGGGCACGTCCGTCCTTCACGAGCGCCACGCCTGGTGGTGGGTGGCCTTGTTGAGAGGCATGCTGGCTTCTCTGCCGCCCCTGTCCGCGTCATCCTGTCCGCAGCGCTGCGGCAGTGGTGTTTTTAGGGGGGGGGGGGGGGGGGCAGGGCTATGAGCTGCAACTATAGTTTTCTTCATGCGGTGAATCATCTGTCCCTCGTGGGGGTCTTCGGGGGGGGGGGGGTCCCTGGGCGGCGCAGGGCTGAGCTTGGCGGGGCCCTCTTCTTCCGGGGCAGCACCACGGCCCACACCCACGCCATCATCCGCCGGACCGAGATCGCCATGAACCAGGTCTGTGTGTGTCAGGCCCTCTGGTCCATCATCGCGTTTGGTGGTGGGAGGTCATGGGGGGGCGGGGGCCGTTTTTTGGGTGGGGGATGGGGACGGAAATGTTATGGGACCTCCCCCCCAAATTCCCATAATGGTTCCGAGCCCCGACATGGGCTATAAGGACTCCCCCTTTTTGCTTGGTTGCCATGGGCAGTGGCTCGTCGACTACACGGACCCTGTCAAAATCAATGAGTTCAACGAGGTCTTGATCTACCCGCACCAAATGCGGGGATCCCCCCCTCCCTCCCCGCCCCGGGTTCTTTCTTCAAAAAATCATCGTCTGGTTCGACCCACCCCCACACGTGCTCGTCTGGGGACTCTCCGACACCTCCATCATCATTCCGAATCCCCCCCCACAGGGAATTCAAAGCGCCTCTCTGCATATCCATGACCTCCCCCCCCCCACCCCCCACCCCACCCCGTTGCCGATCCGGCCCCAGGTCATCAGCATGGACAGCAACACCACCTGGTCGTGCGGCGGGGCCATCTACACCACCACCAACGTCTCCCTCGATGTCTCTGAGGTCCGGCCATCATCATCATCATCCAGTCGTCATCATCATCCAGTCATCATCATCCAGTCATCATCATCATCCAAACATCATCATCATCATCATCATCATCATCCAAACATCATCATCATCATCATCCAAACATCATCAAATACGCAGCATGATCTCTCTCATCCAATCATCATCATCATCATCATCATCATCATCATCATCATCATCATCATCATCATCATCATCATCATCATCATCATCATCATCATCATCATCATCATCATCATCATCATCACCATCATCATCATCATCATCATCATCATCATCATCCAGTCATCATCCAGTCATCATCCAGTCATCATCATCATCAGACCTAGCAAATACACAGCATGTCTCTCTCATATCATCATCATCATCACCACCATCATCACCACCATCATCACCACCATCATCACCACCATCATCCAATCATCATCATCCAATCATCATCATCCAATCATCATCATCCAATCATCATCATCATCATCATCATCATCATCATCATCATCATCATCATCATCATCATCATCATCATCATCATCATCATCATCATCATCATCATCATCATATCATCATGCATCGAAACCTGCCCCATAGCGAGCTCCCCTCGTTTCCATTTTCGATAAGAACAATGTTCATCCCCCCCCATTCCGTCCTCTGCCCAGTCTGTCCTCCAGGACAACGACGCCCTGATGGCGGGGGGCGCCCTGTGCCTGAAGAACGACACCACGGCCGTGCTGACGGGCTCATTCATCAAGGGCAACCGGGCCGTGCCCATCCTCGACCACCGATCGGGCGCCGTCACGTCCGTGGTGGTGCTGCTGCTTGCTGATGATGATGCTGATGATGATGATGTTGTTGTTGTTGTTGTTGTTGTTCATGGTGGTGGTGGTGGCAGCGGTGTTGGTCAATGCGTCAGTATCATCATCATCATCATCATCATCATCATCATCATCATCATCATCATCATCATCCAATCATCATCATCATCATCATCATCATCATCATCATCATCATCATCATCATCATCATCATCATCATCATCATCAGCATCATCATCATCATCATCATCCTCCTCCTCCTCATCATCATCATCATCATCATCATCATCATCATCATCACCACCACCACGCACTGCAGGCCCTCCCAGGGCGGGGCCATCTACTGCCTGGCCTGCACGGTGTCCCTGCCCGGGACTGTCGTCAGCGGCAACAGCGAGGACGCCTTGACAGACCTGGACACCATCAGCAGCATCGCCTGTCTGGAGGCGATCGAGTGTGAGCCCTGCCTGACCTGCTCATACTGCCAGCGCTGCTTCACGGGCGGTCCGTCTGGGGCCTCATCACATCATCACCATCATCATCACCATCATCATCATCATCATCATCATCCAGCCATCATCACCCACCACCATCATCATCCAATCATCGCCATCCAATCATCACCATCACCATCATCATCATCATCATCTTCCTGTGGATGCAGGCCAGATTCTGCCGCTGCTGTGCGGCCAGTATGCCGAGCTGAACATTACCTGCCAGCCCGGCCTCGGTTGCGTCACCCAGAAGATGGTCCCCGGTCCGCTCGCACCACCGCATCCCTCCCACCCACCCCCTGACCATACACCATCACCTGCCAGCCCGGCCTCGTGTGCTTCACACCTGCCGAAACCACCTTTCACGTCCGCCCGCCCGCACCCCCCGCACCACCACCACCCCCCCTCCCCCCACCCCCCGCACCCCCAACCCGCCCATGCATGCAGATCCCTGGGTTGAGCAGATCCTGCCGGCCAGCGGGCCCCTGACGGGCGGCCCTGAGGTGACCCTGGTTGGGTTCTTCGGGCCGCCCGACTCGCTGCTCGCCGTGGCCTTTGGCTCGTCGCCGTGCCGCGTGACCTTCGCCAGCCCGTCCGTCGTGATGGTGGTGATGAGGATGGCTGGATATTGATTGGATCATGAGGATGATTGGATCATGAGGATGATTGGATCATGAGGATGATTGGATCATGAGGATGATTGGATCATGATGATGATTGGATCATGATGATGATTGGATCATGATGATGATTGGATCATGATGATGATTGGATGATTGGATGATGATTGGATAATGATGATGATTTGATACGTACGTAATGATGATGATTTGATACGTAATGATGATGGTTGGATGATTGGTGATGATGGTGATGATGATTGGTTGGATGAATGATGCTGATGCTGATGATTGGATGATGATTGGATGATTGGATTGGATGATTGGATGATTGGGTGATGATGATGATGATGATTGGATGATGATGATGATGATGATGATGATGATGATGATGATGATGATGATGATGATGATGATGATGATGATGATGATGATGATGATGATGATGATGATGATGATGATGATGATGATGATTCTCATGCTCATGCTCATGCTCATGCTCATGCTCATGCTCATGCTCATGCTCATGCTCATGCTTGTCCCCGCGCTGTCCCACCCACTCACCCCGTCAGGACGCTGATCCGCTGTGTGCCCGCTGCCGGTGCCCAGGCCGGCCTGGCCGAGGTGCAGATATCGACCGCCACATCGGCCGTCCTCTCGGCGGCCCGGTTCCTCTTCATCGGTCTGACCCCCCGCTCACATCAGCATCATCCAATCATCGTCCAATCATCATCATCCAATCAGCATCAGCATCATCATCATCCAATCAGCATCAGCATCATCATCATCCACTCAGCATCAGCATCAGCATCATCAGCATCAGCATCCAATTATCATCATCATCATCCAATCATCATCCAATCGTTCTCATCATCGTCATCATCCAATCATCCAATCATCATCATCATCCAATCATCGCCTACTCCCCGACCCTGCTTCTTCTTCCCTTTTTTCAGACCCGACGGATGTCACGGCCCTGGCCAATCTGACCCTGTCCCTCTTCCTGCCCACCCCGAACCCGGCCACCCTGCCCCTGAGCCCCCCCTTCACCCCATCCTACCACCGCTACACGGCCACGGCCCCCGTCCCGCTGGTCCTGCTGTCCCCGACGCCCCAGAACCCCACGGCCACGGTGCGCGTGAATTTGGGGGACCCGGCTCGACCCGTCCGGCTGGCCGAGGGCACCAACAGCATCCTGGTGGAGGTTCAGACCCGATCTGGGCTGTCCGAGGAGTACTGGGTAGACGTGGACTATGCTGGGGGGTGAGGGCGGATGATGATGATGAGGACCGACTCCCCCCAACCAGTGCTCCGCCGCTGGCTTCATGGTAGATGATTTTGAGATGGTGATGGCACTTTTTTTTCCCCCTTCTCTTGCGCCCCCCCGCCACCCCCCCACGCCACCCCCACCCGCCCCATTTCTCGTCAGTTCGTCCGTTCTCTTGACAGCAGGGGGGTCGATGTGGGTGGGGGTCAGTGTCCCTCCTCTCCCTGTTCCGGCTCCTGGCGCGCCCGCCCCTTGTGAGGCTTCGGTGACCGACCCACCCCTTGCTCTGTGGCTCCCCCCCCCCCCCCCGGACCGGTTTCTCTTCAGGATCCACTTTGCGTTCCTTTTTGGGATGTGGTGTCAAACCGCTCCTCTGTCTCCTGTGTCAACGGCCTCGCCCGTCCATGCAGGAAGGTGATGTGATGCTATACAAAAGAAGGTCTTCCCCCCACCACCAGGGATTGAAACGGAAGATGGATGATGGTGCGGAGAGACCAATCAGTGGGAAGCCAGGCGGCGCAGTTGTTGTTGTTGTTGGGATGATGTCGCCTGCGCCCCTCGCAAATACACAGCATGTTCTGTTCTCTCTTCTCTCTGATGCCGTCGCCTATGTCCCACTCCCCCCATCTTTTCAGATGCGCAGCCTGAGGCCGGGGTGTTCTCGGCTCATCCGCTCAAGGGCCTCGGGCGGCACGGCCTGGTTGGCCACCCACTCGATGTTCGTCATATGGGGCATGTTGGCCGCCTCCTCCAGCACTGCCCCGGTCAGCTTGGCGCACAACGGGACAATCAGCTCACGCAGGCTGCCCCGCCTGGCCCGGAGCAGCCCCAACATGCCCTCGTCGGTCAGGTTGAGGCACATGGCCGTGTCCAGGTGGGCGAGCTGGGACAGCCCGGCCAGCGAGCGCAGGGCGGCGTCAGTCAGCTGGTGGCACCCACGCAGGGCCACGTGCTCCAGGGCCGGGTTGGCCGCCACCAGGCGGGCGATGACCCCGTCACTGACGGCCTCCACCAGACGCAGGTCGGCCCAGCGCAGGGCCCGGAGCCCGCCGACCAGTTGGATGAGCGCGGGTTCCGTCAGGGGCGCCCCGACCAGCTCGAGGGTCTCCAGGTGTGGACAGCCGGCCACGAGGGGCATCACGCAGGCGTCCGTCAGGTGGCTGGCCGCGTGGGCCGCGAGTCGGGTCAGGTTCGGGCACCGGGCAAGGGCTTCGAAGACGGCCGTGCTCGGATCGCAGTAGCTCAGGTCCACATCCTGCAACTGGGGCAGCCGGGTGACCAGGCCGATGGTACCCGGGCTGGTGAGACCGCGGGCATACGTCAAATTGATGGTTTTCAAGGTGGGACAGCTGGCCACGACCCGGTCGAGGAGACCGTCCGTGGTTTCGACCCCGTGTAGCTGAAGGTTGGCCAGATCGGGCATGGGCTCGATCATGGTGGCTACCGCCGGGGCGGAGAAGCGGGTCCGGGTGATGCCCAGGAACTCGAGCCGGATCAACCGGGCGATATGTGAGGCAGCATCATCTCCAAGTTGGTGACACTAATTGGTTTTTTGCCCCCGTGAAATGTGGTGGTGGACGTAACTTCGAGAACAGCAGACTTGGAAGAGCTGCAATGATCGCAGTGTGCTCGAACTGTTATTCGCCAGTGCCGCGAGCCCTCGGGAAGATATGAGAACGCACTTGGTCAGATTGATGGATCGAAGAGCGGGCAGGTGCTTCGTGATCTCATCGAGACAGTCGTCCGAAATTTGATGCGGCGGTCGAGACTCCCCGGTCCGGGGCGAGAAATCAAGATGCGTCCGCTGCGAGAGTTTTTGACGCCACTCTTTGCAAACGGCCGAAACGATGCAATGTTCGGCGGCATGAGGTAAATAGCAATCGAGAAAGAGTTTGTTGAAAAACTCACCCTGGATCGAGAAAATTGTGTTTCTAACAAGCCGATGAACAACCCCGCAAAAAGTTTGGGGAACAGACGTGATGGTGACCGAGGGTGCCTCGACTTCCATCTTGGGACTGCCTCAACTGGGATGGGTGAGGCAGAACATCGCCGGAGCAGAATTGGACGACTTTTTTGGACGACGAGAAAAAGAACGCTGCTAGAGCTATTCGCAACCGAAATAATTTACTGCTGCTGCTCGGTCGGCCTTGGTGAGAGGCCAACGACTTCAGGAGATGGGGCGACGGGGGAGAGCGGAGTCCAGCCATCGTCCTTGGGGGTGGATGGTTGGAGGGGAACAACGGTTGGAGTCGGGGCTGTGGGGTGGTGGTGGACCGCCGCCGCCGAGGAGGAGGATGATGATGCCGGGGTTGATGAGGCACCAGGTTTTGAGTCGTCCAGCCGCTCGCGTCTCCTCCTCTCATCACCCGCCTCGCCATGATGATGTGATGACGCGGAGCGATGCGAGTGTGTGTCCTCCTTGTCACCACGACCCCGGTCGTGTCGCCGTTCCCGTTCCCGCTCCCGCTCCCGCTCCCGCTCCCGCTCCCTGTCCCTCCTCTCCCTTTCTCTCTCCCTCTCCCTTTCTCGCTCCCTTCCCCGCTCCCTTTCTCTCTCCCTTTCCCTTTCCCTTTCCCTTTCCCGCTCCTTCTCCCGCTCCCTGTCTCTGTCCCTCTCGCTCTCCCTGTGCCGATCGCGTTCCCGCCGGCGGTCGTCATCGGCACCCCGCCGGGAGGAGGAGGAGTAGCGGCTATCGCCCCGGGGTGATGGCGACCCGTGGTGATGCCGACCACCACTGGGTGACGATGGCCGGTGGGGGTGATGGCGGCGATCATCATCATCGTGGTCACGAGCAGGCGAGGGGTGATGGTGGCGGTGCGCCGACGGCGAGCGCTGCTGCTGCTGATGGCGGGCGGTCGAGGGCGAGCGGGGGGACGCGGAGGAGGCGGAACGGGATCGGGACCGGGAGCGCTTGGCGGGGGTGGCGGTGCTGGTGCCGGTGGCAGCGGTGGCGGTGGTGGCAGGGGACGCATCGGGGGCGGGAGACGCCTGGCCTGTGGGTTGAGAAACGCACAACGACAAACGTGGATCATGGCGTGTTGGCATATGGGTCTTGCAAATGTGTGCCCCCATGTGCCCAATGTGCCTTGTAGCGATGGCCTCGCACACCACGTGTGTGGAACGGACCGAACTTGGCCGCCAGGGTGGCCTGCGCCTCGCGGACCTTGGCCATCGGGTCAGGGGCCAGGATGCTGGCGGCTGAGGGGACGTTGACCCGGGCCACCGAGCCACGTGACCGGCCCACACTGTTGTTGGAGAGACAAACAGAGTTGTTGGCACACAAACACAGGCAGACACACACGGAAACGCCCTGGGTGAGTCGGCATACCCCACGAGGTGACATAGCCAGACAGACATACACACACACACGGGTTCCGACATACGACACGTGCAGATGCTGATGTCGATGCTGCTGATGATGTCGATGATGATGATGGTGATGGTGATGGTGATGATGCTGATGATGATGTCGATGATGCTGATGATGATGTCGTGGTGATGGTGGTGATCGTCTCTCCCTGCAGGCGAGCTGTGCATGTGGACTGACAAAGCCACAACACAGAGGGGGGTTACCATCACCACCATCACCACCATCATCATCACCATCCAATCGTCATCACGTGGGGCATGACAGACCGGATGGGGGTGCCGCCCATCATGGACCCGTTCAGGGCGAGGGCCTTGGCGGCGTCGGTCGGGTTGGCGAACTCGACAAACCCAAACCGGGCATTGGCCGCCTCTTGCCCTAGATGGGGGCCGCCGGAGGAGGTGTGCATTGTGATGGTGGTGGTGGTGGTAGTGGGAGTGGGTGGGTGGGTTGGGCGGAGGAGGAGGAGGAGGGAGGAGGAGGAGGAGGAGGAGGAGGAGGAGGAGGAGGAGGAGGAGGAGGAGGAGGAGGAGGAGGATAGAGCATTCCGATGTGTAGTGGTGGTGGAACATGATGGCCGAGTGGTTAATTGGAATGAGAAGGTTGGTATAGGACCTAGGGGGGGACGGGGGGGACGGAAGCTTGTGATTGCAGAAATTTTAAAATGGATGAGAACACCTTCTCTTGCTGGCCGGGGAACTTTTGGAGGACGGGGAAGAAATACGTCAGGCCGGTAAATCATGTTGTGAGTATAATTGTGTGTGACAATGTGGAAGCGAGGATGAAATATCCGGTGGTGGAAGGTGGGATGGAGAGGATCTATAATTGGCTGGTAAAGCCGAAATACCAGATGGCGGTCTGGGAGGGGTTCCGGACTGGATTTACTCAAGATGAAATTGGGTCAAAAATTCGGTGGGAAGGTTCTAGTGGGAGGGGTGGAAAAGGCTTGTTTATGGGAGATGTTGTGCGGATTATACAAAGAAGACTGAGGGAATGCTGTAACTATAAGGAGAGTTGGTCGTTACAGACTCTCTATTCCGCGGCAGTTGGATTTTTGGATGGGAGAACGGAGAAAGAGTGGCATCAGTTAGGGATCAGGATTGGGATGAAAAGAATTCTGGAGAAACTTATTGAGGGAAGGAAGGAGGGAGTGGATCGAAGTTTGGAAAGTGGTGATGGTTTGAGTAGGAGGAAGCGTGGACGGAATCGGTTAGGCGAGGTGGGGAAGAAGAAGAAGAGGTATGATGGGGAAGTGGGAACGATTGGTAGTGGAGTGGGGGTTGTGGCGAGAATAATGGTTGGAGGGAAGGAATGGGATGTGCTGGATGATGATAATGATGAAGGTGAAGATACAACGGGGAGAGAAAAAGACGGGATGGATGTGGGGGGGGAGAGGGTGGTGATGATGGGAAAGAAAGGTGGTGGGGGGTGTGGGGGGGGGGGGGGGGATTGTGGGTGGAAGCAAGATAAAGTGGATGGGGGCAAGAAGAGGAATGATGAGGGGGGTGAGAGGGAGGAAGATTCAGTTGAGATCGAAACTGTAAGAAATAATGGGGACAGTAGCGTGTTACTTCGCTCAGAGAGTACTGAGTACTCTGTGAGCGGTGTATATGCCACTGTACCGTTGCCATGGACTCTACCTCCATGGCAATAGGTTTAAAAAAAAAAAAAAAAAAAAAAAAGAGGAGGAGGAGGAGGAGGAGGATAGAGCATTCCGATGTGTAGTGGTGGTGGAACATGATGGCCGAGTGGTTAATTGGAATGAGAAGGTTGGTATAGGACCTAGGGGGGACGGGGGGGACGGGAAGCTTGTGATTGCAGAAATTTTTAAAATGGATGAGAACACCTTCTCTTGCTGGCCGGGGAACTTTTGGAGGACGGGGAAGAAATACGTCAGGCCGGTAAATCATGTTGTGAGTATAATTGTGTGTGACAATGTGGAAGCGAGGATGAAATATCCGGTGGTGGAAGGTGGGATGGAGAGGATCTATAATTGGCTGGTAAAGCCGAAATACCAGATGGCGGTCTGGGAGGGGTTCCGGACTGGATTTACTCAAGATGAAATTGGGTCAAAATTCGGTGGGAAGGTTCTAGTGGGAGGTGGAAAGGCTTGTTTATGGGAGATGTTGTGCGGATTATACAAAGAAGACTGAGGGAATGCTGTAACTATAAGGAGAGTTGGTCGTTACAGACTCTCTATTCCGCGGCAGTTGGATTTTTGGATGGGAGAACGGAGAAAGAGTGGCATCAGTTAGGGATCAGGATTGGGATGAAAAGAATTCTGGAGAAACTTATTGAGGGAAGGAAGGAGGAGTGGATCGAAGTTTGGAAAGTGGTGATGGTTTGAGTAGGAGGAAGCGTGGACGGAATCGGTTAGGCGAGGTGGGAAGAAGAAGAAGAGGTATGATGGGGAAGTGGGAACGATTGGTAGTGGAGTGGGGGTTGTGGCGAGAATAATGGTTGGAGGGAAGGAATGGGATGTGCTGGATGATGATAATGATGAAGGTGAAGATACAACGGGGAGAGAAAAGGCGGGATGGATGTGGGGGGAGAGGGTGGTGATGATGGGAAAGAAAGGTGGTGGGGTGTGGGGGGACGGGGGATTGTGGGTGGAAGCAAGATAAAGTGGATGGGGGCAAGAAGAGGAATGATGAGGGGGGGTGAGAGGGAGGAAGATTCAGTTGAGATTGAAACTAAGAAATAATGGGACAGTATGTTACTTCGCTCAGAGAGTACTGAGTACTCTGTGAGCGGTGTATATGCCACTGTACCGTTGCCATGGACTCTACCTCCATGGCAATAGGTTTTAAAGAAAAAAAGAGGAGGAGGAGGAGGAGGAGGAGGAGGGGGGAGGGAGGGGGGGGTTGGCGACTCGATCAGGGTGTGGTGTGTGTGTGTGTGTGTGTGGAGCAAAGGGACAGGAACGCACAGCATGGGTGTTGTGGGTTGGGTTGGGTTGGGTTGGGTTGGGTTGGTTTGGGTTGGGTTGGGTTGGGTTGGGTTGGGTTGGGTTGGGTTGGTTTGGGTTGGATGTGCTGGTGCAACGGTGCGTGGAGTGTGGCCGCGGGGAACGGACCGGCGACCCGGGCGCACAGGACATGGCCCGCCATCTGGAAGAAGAGGACCAGCTGCTCCGGGGTGATCTATACCCACCATCACATCCCAGACGGGAATCAGAAGGGGGCGCGATCGTGATGGATGTGAACGGCCGAGTGTCCACAGCAGACCTCTTTGCTTAAATTACCCACATAAATGGTGTTGTTGTTGGTATCGGTGGGCATCGGGAGGAATGCAGTCGGTGTCACCGGAAGAAGATAGACGAGTGGTTGGGGTGGCCCATAGAGACGAACTGAGAGGGTATCCCCCAGAACAGGGGTCCCAGTGAGCGAGGCAGCTGTGTATGCCCCGGAAGTTGACTCGAATTCAACGCAGGCAAATTGCTTCGCATTGTGGGGATCACTGGTGTGAAAAAAAGCCGGGTGAAGAGAAGGAGGGGGAAGAAAAGATAGACGGACGGCAAGAGTCGAAGGTCGACGATTTTCCCACAGGCGCCCAGAAGAGCAAGAACATCATCACGGGAGAGAGTCGGGGAGAGGTTCTCGACAAAAACCGAGCGGTGCTGTGTGGGGAAAAGACTCTCTGGCTCGGGGGTTGCGGCAGTTCCATCTGGAACGGGATCGGCAGCCCGCGGGACTGCGTCCATCTCGGGAGCGAGCCTGTACAACCCCAGGGGCACAGAAATTCGATCGATCGGTTGCGGGCGGCCAAGCCCGGCTCCCTCTTGATGCACAAAGACCTCATCAGGATTGATTATACGCCCCTCACAACACTTGTTGATGGGCTCCGCGGGACCATCGAGAATAACGCGGCTGAAACGAAAAAGTCATTGGAACGGTTAGATGAGGCAATGAAACGTCAGCAAGCCGATATACAGCGTCAGCAAGCTGAGCTACAGCGCCAACAAGCTGATTTTCAACGGCAGCAAGCCGACCTCCAACGCCAACAAACCGATCTCCAACATCACCAAGCCGAAGTCCAGCAATGCACCACCTCGCTCGACAAGATGCAACAGCTGCTTCAGGACTTCCAGGATTTTCCCTCTCGATCGCCTCCTCCCCCTGCCGATGCCACCAACTCTGCCCGTCCCGGCTTTTCGATGGCACAGCTGCTCCCACCCCAGGAGCACTCCGCGCCGCTCTCGCCCAAGATGAGCAGCACGGGCGAGACCCGACCGAGTTTTCCACCACCTCAGGTCGTGCAGACACTCCCATCACCCGCACCACCAGCCGTCTCCATCCCCCCGGCGGAGGACCGGCTGACCGAACCCAAGGCCGACCGGGCCGCCGGCATCCCCGGCGGGGGGGCGGAGGCCAGCCCCGAGGAGGCCATCTTCCAGCGGGTCTGTCGATCCGACCCCATCGCCAGCACCCGCGCCCTCCCCCCCACACCCCGCGGGTTGACATCAAGCGGCGCCTGATCCACCACCCACTCACAGAGACACACATTCGCACGCCGGCACACGCGCACACACACCTGCCCCTGCGCGCAGCTTGTGGGCGATCTGGACACCTGCCTGGACGCACGCATCATCATCCAATCATCATCATCATCCAGTCATCATCATCCAGTCATCATCATCATCAGCATCCAATCATCCAATCATCATCCAATCATCATCCAATCATCATCCAATCATCATCATCATCACCACCCCGGCTCCCTTTCCAACTACACCCATCTACCCAGCTTGTGGGCTATCTGGACGCCCGCCTGGCCTTCCTGCCCCCGGGCACTGTCCCCGCCCAGCCCGGGCCCTCCCCGTCCCTGTCGACCTCCCCCCTGCTCGATGACCGCCTGGCCCACCTGGAGGAGGAGGCCCGCGCCCAGGCCGCCAGGACCGAGGCCCTGGCCAGCCAAGTGCGGGCCCTGCTCACGGCCAGTGTCGCCGGGGCGACACGCGGCGGGGGAACTGCAACGGGGCTGGAGGTCCCGTCCTTGCTTGTCACACACATCAACCCCCCTGGGGAGGCACGGAACGGGACTGTCCACACCCAACCGCCTGCCTGCCGGCATCTTCCGTCACACAATTCATGTTCCCCCGGCCATGGTCACATTGGGCGTGCAGCAGACGGACAGCCCAGCCAGCAGTTCATCACCAACACACAATAATTCATATATGTTTCTGTGACATGGTCACATTGGTGTTGCAGACGGACAGCGCAGCCAGCAGTTCACGCTCCCCGCCCCCGGTCAGTTCGCCCACCCCGAGCAGCCTGGGCGGGGCCGCCGGCCCGCAGCACCAGCGCTCGCAGAGCGACGGCGGGGCCACACCAACAAGCCGTAAGCGATCCGTCTGTCCCTGACCAGCACCACCACCACCACCACCACCACCCACCACCCACCACCACCACCACCACCAGCACCCCCCCAAGCATCATCATGCGACTGTCCCTGTCTAGGGGCGTGGTGAAGCCCTCCGTGACCATCTGCATCATCCAGTCATCATCATCATCATCATCATCCAATCATCCAATCATCCAATCATCATCATCATCAGCATCATCCAATCATCATCCAATCATCATCCAATCATCATCCAATCATCATCCAATCATCATCATCATCATCCAATCACCATCATCCAATCACCATCATCCAATCACCATCATCATAATCCTTACCGCCTGTCCCCCCCCCCCCCCCCCCCCCCCCCCCCCACCCCGCGCAGCCGCCCTACCTCGCAGCCGCCCCGCCCATCAGCATCCCGCCCCCCTCCCCCTCGGAATCCCTCTTCGTTGCGGCCGCCTCCGTGGCCTCAGCCCCCGTCACCGCCCCCGCCCCCGCCCCCGCCCCCGCCGCTCCCCACACCCCCCACACCCCGCCACCCCTATCCACCCGCCGGCCGGCCTCCGCGCCTGAGGCGCCCGTGGCGGCTGCCAGTGGTGGTGGTGGTGCGGGGGCGGAGGAGGCCGGGGAGGATGTTGAAATCAGGCTGCGCGAGGTGTATAAGGCGCATAATGCGGTGGCCGCACGGGTGGAGGAGCTGTCGGCTGCCCTGGGGGCACTGAAGGTCTGGCGGCGACCCGACCCCTGGTGGTGGGGTGGTGGTGGTGTGTGTGTGTGTGTGGGGGGGGGGGGGATCATCGTCATCCAATCATCATCGTCCAATCATCGTCCAATCACCATCCAATCACCATCATTCAATCATCATCCAATCATCCAGTCATCATCATCCAATCATCCGATCATCATCATCATCATCATCATCATCATCATCATCATCATCCAGTCATCATCATCATCATCATCATCCAATCATCCAATCATCATCATCATCATCTTCACCACCAACCACACACACCAACCACACACAGGACCAGCGGGCGGACATGCTCCTTCAGCTGGTCAAGTCGGATCTGGTTGAGGAACTTCAATGGCGCACCGCCCGCGAGGTGCGTCGCTGTCTGGCCGCCAGCGGGGGTGTGGCCCTGCCGCCATCCCCGACCGGCAGTGCCGCGGCTGTTCCAGCCCCCGGCCCGGGTGGCTCGTCGGGTCCGCGCCGTGCGCGCCCCCTCGCCTGCCCAGTCAGCATCATCCAATCGATGTCATCATCCAATCGATGTCATCATCCAATCGATGTCATCATCATCATCATCATCATCATCATCATCATCATCATCATCATCATCATCATCATCATCATCATCATCATCATCATCATCATCATCATCATCATCATCATCATCATCATCATCCAATCATCATCCAATCATCATCCATATACGATAAATTGGCTACAGATATTTTAGAAATGCAGCTTACCTCTAATTTAGCTGCAAATTTATGGAATCTTGCAGCTAAATTGATTATAAATGAGCCAACTAAAGATATAGGGCAGCAACTGTTTGATCATATTAAAAATTATGATCATCATCCAATCATCATCCAATCATCATCCAATCATCATCCAATCATCATCCAATCATCATCCAATCATCATCCAATCATCATCATCATCCACTCATCATCATCCAATCATCATCACGACCACCACTCACGGGTCATCACCCACCCGCCGCCCCTTCAGGTGTCGCCCCGCCAGCGGCCATCCCCCGTCCCCGTCCCCAGCCCCCACCACCGCCACCACCACCACCACCGGCCCGTCCGCCCTGAGCCTCGAGCAGCAGCAGTCAGACCTGCTCCGGCTGTGGGATAACCAGCGGGCACTGGGCCAGGACCTGGCCGCGCTCAGCAGGGCCCAGCAGCATGATCTGGGACCCCAGATGGACGAGATTCGGGCACGGGTCGAGGCCCTCGCACACAGACTGGAGGAGCACGGCAAACGGCAAAGCCGGCTGGTCTGGCCCCCCGTCCCGTCCCGTCCCGTCCCGTCCCGTCCCGTCCCGTCCCGTCCCGTCCCGTCCCGTCCCGTCCCGTCCCGTCCCGTCCCGTCCCGTCCCGTCCCGTCCCGTCCCGTCCCGTCCCGTCCTGTGTGCCTCCACGTCTTTTCAAGCCCCCGGTTCGGTGCGTTCATGCGTCAAGTCGAATAGTTCTCAGAGAGACATGCTGTGTATTTGCGAGGACGCAGGCGATGAGAAACTTTACTCCCGCCTTCGCGTCGCGCGTTACACGTTCCGATGGGTGCCCTGGGCCTAATGGCCTCTTGTCTCATAAAAACATGATGATGCTTTCGGTGACATTGTGCACGCGCCAACCCCACATCCCCCCCTTTTCCGGTTTTGCAATCCCGGCTCTCTACCCCCCCCCCCCCCCCCCCCCCGGGTGGGTCTGGTGGTGTCTGGGTCTGTGTCTGTCTGGACAGGCCGCGACCCTGGACGCGGAGGCCGAGTCGGCGACCAAAGGGCAGGTCATGGGCCTTCGCGAGCTGGTCGAACAGACGACCGAAGCCCAGACAGCTGCCACGGCCGCCCTCCGCAAACAGTCCGCCCCTCCATCCATCCATCCATCCATCCATCAGCATCAGCATCAGCATCAGCATCATCATCAGCATCATCATCAGCATCCATCATCCATCATCATCCATCATCATCATCATCAGCATCGTCATCAGCATCCAATCATCATCATCCAATCATCATCATCATCATCATCATCATCATTCATCCAATCATTATCATCACTCTCCTCCAATCATCATCCTGGCAGGCTGGAGGAGCACACTGCCGAGACCCGGGCCGCACTGGGGGCCCGGATGGATCGCCAGTCGGGCCTCGACCTGTCCCGGTCTGCCTCTCCACCAACCCACCCATCCACCTCTCCTCTGCCAATGTTCGGGCTGTTGTTGCATGGATCTCTCGATTTGATTACGAATTCAGATTGTCGGTGGTGGGTTTCTCTTCGTCCTGGCCAAAAATCAACAACAGCACATGACTCTTGGTGGTGGCCCGTAGGTGGGTCATGTTGGCATGTGGGAAGATCCCGTGTGGGTTGAGATGGTGGGTGGGTTGGACATGCATTCAGACCCCCGCTTTGCGTCGCGGGATGGGATGGGGGTGGGTGGTGGTGGTGATGATGATGGTGGTGGTGGTGGTGGTGGTGGTGGTGGTGGTGGTGGTGGTGGTGGTGGTGGTGGTGGTGGTGGTGGTGATGATTGATTGGATGATGATGATTGATTGGATGATGATGATTGATTGGATGATGATGATTGATTGGATGATGATGATGATGATGATGATGATGATGATGATGATGATGATGATGATGATGATGATGATGATGATGATGATGATCGGATGATGATGATGATGTTTGGATGATGATGATTGGATGATGATGATGATGATTGGATGATGATGACGATGGTGGTGGTGGTGGTGGTGGTGGCAGGCTGCTGCAGGGGGTGGTCGAGCAGCTGCGGACGATGGGACTCGCCCTCGACCGGAAGGCCGACAAGGTCGCTCCACCCCCACACACACACACACGTGCACAATCACGCTCGCCTGCCTACTTGATGATGATGACGCCTGGATTATGAGGTCATCTTCATCCCCCCCATTCCCCCCGCACGCCCACCGGGGCGACAGAGTGATCTGTGGTCTCTCCAGGCCCAGGCCCAGGGGCGACCGGCAGCCCCCAAAGCACCCGGTCCGGCAGCCAGCCAGCCAGCCAACCAACCAGCACCATCCCTCCTCCCAAGCGTGATTAAAAAAAAAAAAAAAATGCTGCGATGATGATGAAATTCCTGCACTCCTTGGCCATCCTCCCTCCCTCCCCCCCCCCCACCTGCCCACCCGCCCACCTGCCCTGCTGCCTCCTCCCATCATCATGATCACATCGCGATTTGTGTGGCCCCGATCGACCAGAGGTTGTTGTTGCCGAGCCGTTGGCCCCGTCGGGACCCACACCCGCCCCGTCCGATCCCAAGGCAGTCCGTCTCCCCTCCCCATCCATCCATCCACCCACCCATCCAATCATCATCATCCAAGCGTCATCATCACCATCATTGATCAGTCCTTTGCTTCACACATCATTCCCCCCCCCCCCGCTTATCGGCAGGCCACCCTTGAGGATCACGGCCGCCGCCTGGTGCAGGTCGAGGAAGGCCTCGCCCTCGCCCGGGCCGCCCTGGCCGAGACAGCCGACCGCAGAGCAGTCTGTCTATACCCCCCCCCGGACACAGACGTATGTCCGAGTGAATGCGCGAGACAATATGTGGCCGAGTGTCACATCCTTGCGTTGGTTCCCCGCACGGGACTCCCCTTCGCTCGTGGCGGCATATGCCGACCCAAGGGGCCACCTTTCGACGACGGCGACAGACGGACGATTGGGCGAGACGTTTAATGACGGGGGTTGTCCCATATTTTTCTGGGGATGGGTTGGGGGTGAGGGATGTTTTTTGGGGTGTGTCGTCATTTTTCGAACCCCCATTGTTTCAACACCCATGATGTTCTGTGTGGTGATATTCGGCCATGCGCTGATCTTGACGAGAATTTCATTTGAGTGTCCTGGTGTTGACCTGCAAGGCGGCAGCATCTTCATCATCGCCCAGTCATCAGCATCTCACCGTCATCATCATCGCAGCATCATCATCAGCATCCAATCATCAGCATCATCCAATCATCATCATCATCAGCATCATCCAATCATCATCCAATCATCATCATCATCATCATCATCATCATCATCATCATCATCATCATCATCATCATCATCATCATCATCATCATCATCATCATCATCATCATCATCATCATCATCATCATCATCATCATCATCATCATCATCATCATCATCAGCATCAGCATCAGCATCTCACCATCATCAGCATCAGCATCATCAGCATCTCACCGTCATCAGCATCAGCATCTCACCGTCACCGTCACCGTCATCATCATCATCCAATCCCCCCCCCCCACCACCACCACCTCATCCTCCCCTTTGCCCCCACCCCCCCAGCTTGGCCGCAAGGCCGACTTGTGCTACGTGGAGGCGCTGGTGCACCAGCTGGAGCGAGTGCTGGGCGTGCAGATTGAGCGGAGCGCCCTCGAGGCCGAGGTGGCCCTCTATGAGAACCTGCAACTGGTCAGGGCCCAGTTGGGTCCGTCAGAAGGGTGTGTGGATATAACCGGTGGATGAATGGTCTGGATGAAGGGTGTGTGGAGAGAACCGGTGGATGAATGGTATGGATGAATGGTGAGTGGATATACCCGGGTATCAATGGCCGAGGTGTGCCCTGTATGAGAACCTGCAGCTGGTCAGGGCCCAGTTGGGTCCGTCCCCCCCTGGGGATCATCGATTTTGGGGACGCTGGCTGTGCCTGTTCAAAAGATGGGACGTGATCTCTAGAGGGGGACGAGGTGTGCCCTATATGAGAACCTGGCAGCTGGTCAGGGCCCAGTTGGGTCCGTTGGTGGATGAGCGGTGGGGATAAACGATGTGGATCTAACGGTGGGCGTGATCAATGGGAGGCCGAGATGTGCCCCTCTGATGAGAACCTGCAGCTGGCTGGTCATGGCCCGTCCCCTCCTCGGGATCAGATTTGGGGATGCGATGATGAATGGGGGGACGTTGGCTGTCTTTGTTTAAGATGGGATGTGTGAGAGAGGGCGAGGTGGCCCTCTATGAGAATTTGGCGGCTGTGGGTGTCCCGTGTGTCCTGTGGGTGTCCTGTGGGTGTCCTGTGGGTGTCCTGTGTGGTCGTGTCGGTGTCCTGTCCTGTGTCACTCCTCACTCGCACCCCCCCCCCCCCCCCCCTCACCCTCACCCCCGCAGGTGCGCAGGCGGACCCGCGCGAGTTGGAGCGGCTCCGGGCGGAGCTGGAACGCAAGCTGACCGCAACCGCAGAGCGAATCTTCGAGTCCGCCCAGCCCGAGTCTGTCCCCCCCAAAATCATCATCATCATCATCATCATCCACTCATCATCATCATCCACTCATCATCATCATCATCCAATCATCATCATCCAATCATCATCATCATCATCATCATCATCATCATCATCATCATCATCATCATCATCATCATCATCATCATCATCATCATCATCATCATCATCATCCAATCATCATCATCATCCAATCATCATCATCATCCAATCATCATCATCATCATCCAGAGAGAACATGCTGTGTATTTGCGAGGGCGCAGGCGACAAGTCATCATCATCCAGTCATCATCACATCCAATCTTCAGCGTCAGCATTACTTCAGCATCTCCACGTCATCGGCAGCATCCAAGCAGCAGCCAATCATCATTACCATCATCTGGTCATCATCATCCGATCATCATCAGCATCAGCGTCACCACCATCATCATCATCATCATGATCAGCATCCAATTCGCCATCCTCACGACTCTCACCACCCGGGACCGACAGGTATGTGGCCGTGACCCACAAGAAGGCGGCAATCTCCGGTCTGCCGCTTCTCCTCGTCCCCGCTCTCCCCGATTTGCCGGCCGAATGATGATGATGATGATGATGATGATGATGATGATGATGATGATGATGATGATGATGATGATGATGATGATGATGATGATGATGATGAGAGACATGCTGTGTATTTGCGATGATGATGATGATGATGATGATGATGATGATGATGATGATGATGATGATGATGATGATGATGATGATGATGATGATGATGATGACTGGATGATGATGATGATGATGATGATGATTGGATGATGATGAGGATGATGAGGATGATGGTGATGATGATGATGACCACACCATACGATGATGATGCAGGCAGTTTATGTGGGCACGGGTGGGGACCCCGTGTTTGATCACTCAGAGAAAGAGGAGGAAATTGGATTGGGGGGGGGGGGGGGGGGAACAAAGAACAGGACCGGAATCAGAAAAAAAAACCCATCCACCAACACACACACACACACACACACACACACACACACACACACACACACACACACACACACACACACACACACACACACACACACACACACACACACACACACACACACACACACACACACACACACACACACACACACACACACACACACACACACACAAAGATTGAAAAGAGGGAAGAGAGACACCGCAAGAAATGTAGGCACAGTCCACGAGGGAAGCGCCATAGTCAAGCAGTGTCCACCAAGCCAACATACGCAAGCAGGCGGCAGCGAACAAGGGTCAGTCAACGGCAAAGCGCTCAGGCGGAAGAGCACGTCAACATCCGAGACCGGAAATCAGGACCCACAAGGGATCCGTCACATGGTGTGGATGGACAGCTCACGCTCTCACCACATCGCACGGCAGCAGCATGTGTCGCGCCAAAGGGGTCCCCGACACAGGCAAGACAAGGGGCAATCGGAGCATATGACACAGACCTTTTCGATTGGGTGCGCAAGTAGAATGTCGATGGCGAGCATCGACGACGGACGGGACGGGACGGCAACGAACGGGACGGGTCGGGACGGGACGGCGCACCAGGGACGGGACGTAGGGGCAGCACGACCAGGACAGGCCACACGTAGCACAGAGGGGCACGATGAAGAACGGGACGGACGGGACGGGACGGGACGGGACGGGACGGGGCCGGGGTGTGGAGAGTGTGGGGGGGAGCAGAAGTAGGGACAGGAAGAAGGAAGAAAACGGTCCATCCCCACGAGACGGGGAGTGGATCCGGAAAGTGTAGTGGCACCCAGAATGAGCCTACTGATCGGAGCGCTAGGGGCAGTGCCACCACCTCCGGGGGATCCCCCCCGACCACACACCACCACAGGACGGGACGAGCAAAGCCAAGGGACGGGACGAGCAAGGGGACGTGGCGGGACAGGACAGGGGACAAGGGACACGGGTCAGGACAGGCAGCTGAGTTACAGATGGATCGCCCATGGGGTCCACACTTGGTCGCCCCGGGACAGGAAGATCCAGTAACTGCAGCGCAGGACAGTGTCAGAGATCGAGGTGGAGAGGGTTTTGGAGCCAATGCCCAGCAGCCGGGTCATGGCATGATAGGAACGTGTCAGGAACCCGATGGAGCCCACCTCGAAGGGGACCAGCTCCACCGTCCAGCCCTTCACCGCCAGGTCGCGGGTCAGGGCCAAATAGCGGGCTGTTTTACGCTCGTGTGCCGCACTCACATTGTGCTCCGAGGGGACTGTAAGTTCCAGGAGCACAATCTTTCAGTGTCTCCGAGCGCAGCACCAGGTCCGGCGCTGCTGGGTGCCGGCACCCCCAGTGCAGCATCCAGGGGAACACCATTCGGGAAATCGGGGCAGGTCAACGTACATCACCCAGTCACGGGCCAGATCAAGTAAGCTCGGCGGCAGCAAGCGGCAGCAGGTACGGCAGCAGGGGC